>QMIH01000655.1:270102-321640 GCA_003987875.1 Clarias batrachus | reverse complement strand
TTTTTCTTTACTTAGCTGCTTTTTCTTGCCATAATACAAATTCAACCTCTTGAATGAGAAGGTGTGTCCAAACTTTTATATATATTTACAGTATATATATATATATTATATTTTATATAAATATGTATATATATGTATATATTATTTTATACATACATTATATGTCACATTATAGTTGGTTATCACTAAAACAAACAAACAATCAAACAAAAAAACAAAAAATCATCCCATGCATTGGTGGAAGAAGTAAAAGCTCTGTTGAGATGTGGAACATGTAGACATCTCCAGGTTAATCAGATGTATTTCCCACAATGCATAACACCTGACAATGTAAATTAAAAATCACAAGCCATTATAGATTACATTTGTCTTAATTATTCCACTATACACTCCCCTCGTTCTGAAAACTGAAGAAAAAAACCCTGAAAACATCAACCCTGTATTACAATTTCTCACAACATAAACCATCTAAGTAATTACAGGATAAATGTTATTTTAATCAAAACTGAATGGAATGACTATACAGTGCTGCTTCGAACACAAACATGCCTCACATAAAAAAGAGAACAGGAAATGTATTTGTTTCAGTATATTAAAAAATCAATGCATTAAGAAATGACACGATGGCAAGTCTGGTTCCAATAATGGATACAATATCTAAATATGATTCCTTTTGTAAAGTGATTCCAGAGATATTGAGATACTGTAGTACTGTGGCCATTCAAGTTCTGCCTTCAGATCTCTGTGTGTGGAGTTTGCATGGTCTCTCTGTGTTTGGTGGGTTTCCTATTCAGTCTAAAGACCTATTTTAGCCCCTAAACATTAATACTCAACATTATATGGCCAAAAAAATGTGAACACCTGACCATCACAACTGTTTTAACAGTTAAAGGAAGATGTGGTTCTTCCTTTAACTGTTAAAACAAAGTTGGAAGCACGCAACCATAAGGAATATCACAAATCTCCACAGCCATGCTCCAAAATCTAGTGCAAAGCCTTCCTATGCTTCTTATAACAAAAAGGTGGACTAATTTCCAACAGGCACATATACCTGTAGGTGTGATGGTCAGGTGTGCACCAACCTTTATTATAGACTAGATGTACCCATGAGTTTGTTTACATGGTATTTAATTGTATGTATTAAAGTATGTATTAAGTATGTATTAAAAAGTAGCATATCTTCTCTTCCCGTGGGACTACTGCAATGAAACAAAGCCTAAATGTTACCACAAACTCGACCAAATACACTTGTGTAAAACGCATACAAAATTGTTCAGTAGTTTTTACGTGATGCGTGCACAAACAAACAGACAAAAATTCAAAAAATCATCTTGATGTGTTCTATTACTCATCTTACATCCCCCCCAAATAAGTTTTTCACAAATATCTTCAATGTACAAACATGCCAACGTTACAGTTTTATTATATGTATAGAATGACTGGTTTAGATGAGGCTGCACTTTCTAGCCTAATGCCATATCGTTAGCCGTGGTTGTTGCAATGATATTCAATATTAGATTGGAAATTCTGAAAAATATTCAGACACCTTTACCATTTCTTCTTTCCTTTGAGCTTCTGCAAACCTTTTTCTCCCCGACCATACCACAATGCATGAAAATGCCTAATGATTATTAACAATGTTGTGTTATTGATGAGGATTCTGAGGCACTATATGAGAATGATGATAGTGTTTGTAATGAGACTAATCCATCTAAGCAATTAAGAAATACTACAACATCATGTACAGCATACTTTGTACTGAGCGAGAACAAAGGCCATTTTAAAAGAATTGTAACAACTATAATCTTTCAAGATTTCTGCACAGAGCAGATTATAATAAGTTTACTAAATGCCAGGTAAAAGAGGAACATCTTGTGCTGGATAGTCTTTGGTATTTCATGTAGACCTGCAATTATTATGTAGCATTATGGTTTAAAAAACATATAAATGTGTATGCATTTTCAGCAATGTAATGTAATATTTGACATTGTCATTATGACTTCAACATTTAAAGCATATTAATCTTCATGATTTATGCAACTATTAGGGGTCTCCATCATCAAAGCCCCGTTGTCTCACCATACATAAATCTGGGAAGGGATATTTGTCCTCCAGATGTTGATCACCACATCTGGAACAACAACTGATGTTGGTTTTGTTTGTAGATCTGCCCCGGTGTGTTTGTATTGTCGCTAACCATGGTGCTGATCCTCATCCAGTGGTTCTTTAGGTGCTGTTGTTTTGTAACTTCTTTACCTTTATTAGCAATGTATATTTGCGCAATCATATTAGACTATTAGACTATTAGACTAGATTAGACTAGCACTGTCTCTAAATTTAGCACAATTTAATCTGCCATTGTTCATGATTGTCTGGTTTAATACCACCAGAAGTGGAACATTTTGATTTTAGCCAATGGTGTTGTTTCTAATCTGTGGCATCAAATGCAATTTCACCCTTCAGTTTCCTGAAGTCTAAATTGAATTATTAAAGATCTCATTGTCTCGGCCAGTTGCTCCTGTTCTGTTTGTTTTGGCCTTCTTCAGTTATCAATATTCAACCAGGCCCAATTGCCTTTGAAGGGATTTTGTTTAATAAAGGACATTCTGGTCTACTTTTAAGGTACTGTATAGGTGACTACAGTAAAAGTAAATTATTTATGGGGTAACCAGTACGTGCTGCAGCATTTCGTCATTTTGCTTACTAACCCTAAGGAATTAACATGTTTGGAAGGAAGTCAGATGCCATGAAGAGATCAAAATCTCTCTCTCTCTCTTTCTCTCTCTCTCTATTTCTCTCTCAGACACACCATTTAACATGTAGACTCTCTCTATTTTTCAGGTACCTTCACCATCATCACAATAATACATCCTAATAATCAGCTCATCTAAATGCAAATCACAAGAAGAAGAAGATTCCTTTAGCATATTGAATAGAATTTCACATCGCACGCACACACACGCACGCACGCACGCACGCACGCACACACACACACACACACACACAGTGACTGTGATTCCTCTGTGTTTAACTGTTTAGTGCACATAACTTAAACACTAACACTTGAGCCAGTACATTTTTTAACCTAAATATTTTAGAAACTGGGAGTGAAAATAAATCTCTATAATATCTCAAGCTACAAAGGAAGAATTACATTAAGCAAGATTACATTATTACAAAGAATTTGGAGAAGTAGGCAAAAGTTGTTACGTTTATGTAGTGAGGTATTAATACTGAAAAAGGTGAGCATGAATATTCAGACTTAGACATAACCATGGATTTACATTCTACTTATGGAGGAAATCTGCACAGGGTGATTCTGACCTTGAACTCAAATCTGCTTAATATCCCACACCACTGTCTGACAGATACAAAGATAATAGGCTACATCAAAGTTGTTATTAAATAATTATTGGAATATTCCTTTATGTCAATATTAAATGCATAAACATGACATTATCAGGTTCTTAAAGTATCTTCTGGTCACGTTAAACTGTCAAACAATGCTTCTAGCCTCTTGCTGTATAACAATATTTCTAGCATTTACCATGCATACCATTTACCACCTAGCATTTATTTACCATGCCTAATACATTAGCGTATAAACAGTATGCGGATCAGCCATAACATTACATAACATACATAACAATACATTGATCCTCACTACACACCAGTCATGGGCACCCAAGTCTCACTCATGCCCATGTGGGACTAAAGGCAAGCCTGTCTGGTCCGATCACACAGAAAATCCAATGCAGCCCAAATCACTGAAAAAAAGGAAATGCTGGCCATTGAAAGGCACCAGAAGCAAAGAGCTCAAGTCCGTCGATCCAGCCCACAAACTCCCCAGATCCCAATCCAATTAAGCACCCTCAGGATGTGCCATGTGCTGGACAAACAAGGCTGATCCAGGGAGGCCCTGCCCACCAATACACGGACCACAATATCCCCTCTACAACCTCCCACCAGAATCCACATTCAGGGGCTACAGTAGATCCTCCCCAGTAGCACAAGGTGAACCCATAACCATGGTCAATTTATTGTAATGGCTAATCGGTGTGTCCCTGTATAAAGAAAATCAGTCAGTATTATGTGTCATTTAAAAAAAAAGGCACTACACATTTACTACACAGATACTACACATTTTCCATCCATCTAACCATCCACCCATAAATTTAACCATCCATCCATCCAACCATCCATCCATCAATTGTCTATACTACTGTGTAGTCACAAGGTCTGGAATCTATATCAGGGAACTCAGCGCACAAGATGTGGTGGTATACACTGGACGGGGTGCTAATCAATTATAGGACATATACCCCCCAATCACACACACACATAGACAGACATACAGTCAGACAGACAGACAGACAGACACACACACACACACACACACATACACACACACACGCAGTTATAGACTAAGACAGTGGTTTAGGACTAGGCACGGGAGCCATTGCATTAGGCAAACACGCACACACACACACACACACACACACACACACACACACACACACACACACACACACACGCACACACACACACACACACACACAAAGCATGGGGTATATGACTTCTTTCTCCTAGACTGACAATCTCCACCTCTGTAACTCTGAACCTTTGCCAATATTTTTTATTGTGCTTTCTGAATTATTCATACTGTACAATCTCCGACAAATGTCAGTGAGAACGAATAGGGCAACAATGATCCAGGGGCTTAAGGGGGTCACACGGGGAATCCAAACAAGATGCATCATTATTGTGCATTTTTCAGCACTCAGTGGATTGCTGAGCAATTACAGAAACACGATTACACTCTAGCACAGGACGTTTGTCATGATCAAGTCATGCTACAAAGCGCTAATCAGATGGTTGGGTTGAATTATGGTAAGGATCAAGGAGAGGTTATACTCCGGTTGTGTGAAATCACTTTGAACAAACTGCTTTATAGGCAAACTGTAGGACTGTATATCCTGTATAACACACATATCTCTGTTGTTGTGCATACTGTCATGAAGTCACAATTATTTCAAATGTCCTTGCCCTTTGTACTCCAAGGAAAACAACACCAACCCTGAGCTCATTCAGAGAGGCTTAATAAAGCAATAATGCCTTCAAACTGAAATAAAGCATTGTGCCTTTTAGAAATTGTTGTGGGTGAAGGCTAATAAGGCCAGCGAGGTCTTTCTGACCCTGACTGCACAATCGAGGTACAATAAATCATTTTACAGTGCAAAGAAATAAAGTGAATTCCTACAGCAGTGGAGGAGGACGGAAAAAGAGAGAAACATCCTAATTCAGAATCATCTAAAATAATAATGTATAAATTGGATAATTGCAGGAGAACTGAATTATGTACTGTATGTAGAAAGACAGACAGGATACAACATTTGCAATGGATTTGATTGCCAGTGAATGACGAGAAAGATGCTTAAAAATAAAGTTGTTAAGAAATATAGGTATAAATATTTCATGCAGGATGGTAAAGATAATGGAGGTGTTCACCTTATGTCCCTGTGATACATCTCTTCTGTTCTAAAGAGACAGAAAGAAGGACTTTGTGGCAGATTATGCTTTAATCCTACTTCAGTCCCAAGACAAGATGACCAACACATGAGGATTAAGAGATAAAAAAAAAAAAAAGCTCACAGAGATTTGGCATAAAGAACACTCTTTTGGATATGAATGTACATATGTAAAAAATAACAATAACAACAGCAATAGTAGCAATGACAACAATGGCTGAAGTGGATGAAAATAAAAAAGGTCTGCATTTTTTTGAATCTCTTAAAATTTGGGCTAATTTTATTTCTATTGTATATCTTACTGCACATTATTCTGTAACCTCTTTTAATTATTTCATAACTACAACCTAAAACATTCAGAGAAGGTGGTACCTAAGGAAAATACACCTGTGTAAACATGAAATGCAATACTGATATGTATTAATATACATGAATAATATTGAATAATGACTTTGGTGGAGAAACTAAAAAAACAACAACAACAACAACAACAAAAAAAAACAAGACGAAGCAAAAAACATTGTACAATCAAACTACATGTTACACAAAGTGACGGACTGCACAAGTGTAAGATTTGCATGGTTTGACTGAAAGAGCTGGTTCCATTCATCCATCTTGGAACCTCTGTAGTCCAACTGGAGTCTGTGGAGGCCAGTGGTGACCGTTGTATTTATTCTCATTGGTGGAAGGACCTCTTAGGACCTCTTATTCCAATTAGCCCAATCTGCATGTGTTTGGACTGTGGGAGGAAACCCACCAAGCATGGGGAGAACATGCAAACTCATACACATAGACCCTGATTCAGGGATCAAACCCGGAAACTAGCAGTGCAAGGGCGGCAATGCTAACCACTAAGCCACCGTGCAGACCTTTCCCAGCATTCCATTTTTATTATTTGGAATACACTATATACACAGTACGCTTATAGATTATACGGTCGGGTTCCAGGAAGCATAAAAGGAGACAAAATGGCGCTTCACATTGCTCAGTCATTGAGTTYGVYCATGCCTTTGYYGAYGCTWCGYYRACTATTMTGTGAGTACTCACCGATTCGGGTTGCTTCTTTGATTGAGTGTGTGTTGCTAGAACGCGGGTTTATTTGTGTAGCCTTGCTCTTCGCGTAAGAGAGTTCTTAGACTAATCGCGTGGGGCTTTTCTGTTTATCCTTCGGTTGCTCGTAACAGAATGACTGAGCCAAAAGCAGCAAACCCAGCAAAGTTTGCTTGCCTCTGTGATGTGGTTGACCAACATCCCGAACTGATCAATAAGCTCCATAGTGAAGTCGCATCTCTCCAAAAGGACCTCCAAGACGTCGCGGCCTTGCGCCGCGAGGTGGCGGAATTACGGCAGGAGAACGCGATCCTCCGCGGGGTGGCTGCTGAGTCGGCTGTTGCCATGCCCGTCGCCCGTGGCTGTGTCATCACCATGCGGAACCTCAAACAGCTAAACCCAAGGCAGACGCGGTGGGCTTTGTTCTTTGAACATTATGATTTCCACCTATCATACCGCCCGGGGTCGAAGAACACCAAGGCTGATGTCCTCTCCCGACAGCACGAGGAAGACGCCCCCTGGGCGGACCCCGCGCCTGCGAAATGGAGACGAGAGTTTGCAAAGCACAAGCCGCAGAGAACGAACCGGCAGGTGTGCCGCCTGGACGACTATATGTCCCCAAGAACACCCGGACTGAAGTCATCCAATGGGGACATTCCACCCCCAGTAAGGATTTCATGAACTTTTTCAATAACAAAATCATAAATATTAGGCAAAAAATTCAGGCTTTGAAACCAGACAATTTACATAATTCAGATGATCTAACCACATCACATCACAACTTAGAACACTTTACTCCCCTTGAAGTGAGGGAACTAATTTCACTCATCTCTTCTTCAAAATCGTCAACCCGTATATTAGATCCTATACTGACACATTTTCTCAAACAGATAGTACCAGCAATAATAGAACCCCTGTTGAAAGTAATTAACTGTTCACTCAGCAGTGGGTATGTCCCCAAATCCTTTAAATTAGCCGTTATTAAACCGCTAATCAAGAAACCTGACCTTGACCCCTGTCTGCTTTCTAATTACAGGCTGATATCAAACCTTCCCTTTATATCCAAGATTTTGGAAAAGGTAGTATCACAGCAGCTATGTTCATATCTACACAGAAATAGCATCAATGAACTGTATCAGTCAGGATTTAGGCCTCATCACAGCACAGAGACAGCACTTGTTAAAGTAGTAAACGACCTCCTATGGGCCACTGATCAGGGTTGCGTCACTATACTTGTGTTACTGGACCTCAGTGCAGCTTTTGACACCATTGATCATAGTATTCTCCTTAACAGATTAGAAAAGGTAGTAGGAATTAAGGRAACTGCCCTCTTGTGGCTCAGATCCTATTTGACTGATCGTTATCAGTTTGTAGATTTAGATGGTGACCATTCCTCATGTTCTCAAGTGGAGTTTGGTGTTCCACAGGGTTCAGTTTTAGGCCCACTGCTTTTTTCCCTTTACATGCTTCCTCTGGGCAACAAAATTCGTAAACATGGTATTAGTTTTCATTGTTATGCTGATGACACACAATTATATGTCTCAGCAAAACCAGATGTGTCAGCCTTTCTGCTCCTCCTGTAGTTTGCCCCCTAGCCTCTAGAGGTCATTTGTGTTCCCCTTAGCCTAAGTTCTTCGTTGTGTTGTCTCATTAGTTATTCAGATCACCTGTGTCTTGTTTCCCCCAGTGTATTTAAGCTGTTCTTTTTCTCCCCTCTTATTCACTCGGTTTTTGAGTCCCACCTCTGTGTCTCCTGTTGAACTTCTTGGTTATGACTTCGTGTTTTCTGTTGTAAGTTTCTCAGTCCTCTATGCTTTTGTTGTTTATTATCTGATTGTTTTCTCCCCTCGTGGAGGCTTTAATTTAAGAGTTTATTGTTTTGTCAATTCTTTTATTTAATTCCTCAAAGTGAGAAGAACTTTTGTTGATGACAAGCTGCCTTTGAATTTCTTTTTATATCTTAAAAATAAATCTACCTTGCCTGAGACTTTCTGCTTAAGTGTGTTTCAGTTGGGTTCAACCCTATCCCCTCCGTGGATCAGTGGTAAAATCCTCAACCCCCACCCCGGAGACCCGGGTTCAAGACCCGGTCTTGACAAGATGAGAAAAACCAGTTTGCTAAAATTGAGCAGTGTGTGCAGGACATACAAGATTGGATGTTAATTAATTTTCTTCTGCTTAATCCTGATAAGACAGAAGTTCTGGTCATAGGACCACAAGTAGCTAGAAGTAAGCTTTCTGATCACACTGTAACTTTAGATGGCCTTTCTGTTCCATCAAGTGCAACAGTAAAAGACCTCGGTGTGATTATAGATTCCAGCCTTTCGTTTGAAGCTCATGTAGATAATATCACCAGGATAGCTTTCTTTCACCTTAGAAATATTGCCAAGATAAGAAACATATTGTCACTAAACGATGCAGAAAAACTAGTTCATGCTTTTATCACCTCTAGGTTGGACTATTGTAACGCCTTACTGTCTGGTTATTCAACTAGGTGTATAAACAAGCTTCGGTTAGTACAGAATGCAGCAGCGAGAGTCCTCACTAGAACCAGAAGATACGAGCACATCACCCCTGTCTTATCTACACTGCATTGGCTCCCTGTGAAATTTCACATCGATTTTAAGATACTACTTCTGACATTTAAAGCACTAAATGGTCTCGCGCCGCAGTATCTGAGTGAACTGCTAGTGTTTTACGATCCGCCACGCCTACTTCGATCAAAGAATGCAGGTTGCCTGTCAGTACCACGTATTATTAAAACTACAGCAGGAGGCAGAGCTTTTTCTTACAAAGCCCGAAAGTTATGGAATAGTCTTCCTATTAATGTTYGGGACTCAGACACAGTCTCAGTGTTTAAGTCTAGGCTGAAAACCTATTTATTTAGCCAAGCATTTTTGTAATTAGATTAGCCTTAGGTAAAGGAGCAGATCTGGGGGACTCATGGACATAGAGTATTCATGTGAACTGGTATGTTTAAATGCTGTCTTCCCCACTCTCATTGTTCACTCAGGTTTGTTGACGGTRAKGTGATYGGTTGCTTTACATCTCAGGGAGCCCTCATGTTTGTGTTTCCTTCTGGCTCTCCCTTTTAGTTATGCTGTTATAGTTAGTCCTGCCGGAGTCCCTGCTTGCACTTTGCACTATATACATTCACCTTATACATGTTGACTGTGACCATATCTAACTGCCATCTCTCCTTATTTTCTGTTCTCACCTTTTCTGCTCTCTCCTCCCTCTCTCTCCCTCTCTCCTTTCCCTCTCTCTGTCGAGCTATACATGTTCGCTCCAGTGATCCAGACCCCTCTGCCCTCTGGAGCCGTCTAACCCGTCCTGGAGTCCTGCTTCTGGTTGGAGATCTCGTCGCATGGATGCCCCGTGTGGTCTGCCAGGATTCGTATGGTGGCTGGAGATGATTTACATTAAGACTGTCCTATCATTGATTGATGCCACCAAGTTAAGTCCCTTTGAGGTATGCTAGTGTTTCCAACCTCTGATGTTCGAACATCATGAACCGGAGGTTGAGATACCCGCGGCCCAACAGTTGGTGCGCAGGTGTCGACGGTCGTGGGTCCTAGCCAAGGAAGCAATCCAACATGCTAATACTCGTTACACCACGCAACATCGCCGTCGACACCTTCCAGGACGATTGTACCACGTAGGTGATAAAGTGTGGCTGTCCACAAAGAACCTGCACCTCCATACAGAATCAAAGAAATTATCACCAAGGTTCATCGGCCCCCACCACATCACCCTCTGCATCAACCCTGTCACCTATCGGCTACAGCTGCCTGCGGCACTCCGGATCCATCCGGTATTCCATACCTCACAACTCAAACCCTTCACGACGTCACCCATGGTTTGCCCCACCCACCCCGCTCCTCCTCCCCGTTCGCCGAATCCTTGATTCACGTCCTCGGGGCAGAGGGCTCCAGTACCTGGTCGATTGGGAAGGTTACGGTCCCGAGGAGCGATCTTGGATTCCGGCTCGGTTCGCCCTAGACCCCGAACTCATCCGGGACTACCATCGTTGGGTAGTTGGTCAAGAGTCAAGAGTTGGTCCTGGACAGGGGGGTACTGTCATGCACACTCGTAACGTATTTAGATAGATCCTTGCCTCAAACCTAGCCTGAAATTGAACCCACACCCTGGAGGTGCAAGGTGACCATGCGGCCATACTCCTTTCCCAGCATTCCATTTTTAGTATTTGTAATATACAGCAGCAATCACTAATGGGCCTGAGTGCATGCCTTTTAATTAGTGTGTTATGTTGTGTATTTGTAATAGCCTATGATCAGACAAATTGTTATAATACTCTAAAAAACCTAAAATGTTACAGAAAGTCGAATGGAGTTACAGATAAGGTAAAGTATTTAAAGCTTTAGGTTTGTTTTTATGAATTCTGTCAGTAAACAACATCATTTATTTGAACAAATTGTGTGCAAATCACAAAACATTCAATAATTTCTGACACTGTTTAACCTTGCTGCTGTCTTAAAAAGATCCCCAGCTGTCTTCAAAGAACAGTGAGAACTCAGTGGGTGGGTGTGAATCTATGTGCGAAAGATTTTAATAAAACAACAACAAAACAAAAACAAAACAAAAATCAGGAATCATGCATAAAGTGATAGACTAGGAACAGGATAAGAGTAGCAATCTGGATAAGTTTGGTTTAGTGCTTTGCAAAACCCCTAGATAGAAATTCTGAACATGATTGAGATACAGTTAAAAGATCAATCAATGAATGAATCAAAACAGCAGGAGGAGACAAGAGAAGGAGGGAAGAAGGAATACAGTGGCCCTAGGCTTTGTTAATCATGTGCAGTGAGTATAATGTAAATCAGTCATCAGAATGAATGCTTTACCCTCCTCTTTTGTGTAAGTTCATATAACAGCTCATTACCACAGCAGGAATCTCTCATTGAAGAAGCGCTCCTAATTAAAACCATTACAGTTTTGCTTTCCCTTTGTTTAAATGATCATTGTGTAAAGCTTTCGGGTGCCATTTACATAAACAAGTACTTCCAAATTGTCAGAAATGCTCTGATAAATGCAAGTGCAGTTAATATATTAATTAACACCCAAACGACATAATGGAACACGACGGGAGGCCTCATAGGTCACAAACGGACGGGGGTCGATCAATCAGCGTGCAGCATCCACAGGGGCTTGACAGGATCAGGAATCAAGAACAAAAGAAACAAGGTCAAAGCCAGAGGATCAATAACCAGAATCAGGGATTAGCAACGACAAGTAGTAACAGTTCTTATACCCAGCAGTGAGCATCAGAGTGGGAGGGCCGTGTGTGCGTACAGTATATAGGAAGTGTAACTGCATGCAGGAGGAGTCAGTAGTCATGACAGCAGGAGATGATTGAGTCTGCCACAGTCATATCTGTGTTCTGCTCTAGAGTTCAATGCTGACTCAGGCATGGATATAAAGTAACAAAATGTCTTCCCCAAGGCACTACCGCTGTGAGCAATACTCATTTTGGCCCCCTCCTGGGATGAGTATGGGAGGCTGGTATTAAAATCATGCACCAGAAGGGGATCTAAAAATTCTTTGGAAGGAACCCAACATTTTTCCTCCAGTCGATAATACACCCTGTCAGTGAGGAAGTGAAGTTGCTTACCTCTGTGCCCGGAATCCAGGCTTGATTTAATCACAGAGACTGAACTGTCCTGCAATGTCTAGGGGTGTCACAAGACGGGTATGTTTTTTGCCAGGGGGGGCCTGGCTGCACTGAACATGGAAAGAGAGGGAGAGAAGTGAATAGTGGCTTGGTAAGTCTCATGTGTACTGTATATTACTCTATTAATTGTGTAGTCAGAAAACATCCTATATGATCATGATGGGAGATCACTCAAAGGTTTAAATCAAATTGTAAAAAACAAACAAACAAACAAACAAAAACTGTAAAACATGAAGCTATGCCTAATAGTGAACTGAACAGCTAAAATAGGGACTAAACACCTGTGTAGCCTTAAGAAAACCACTAAATGGGGCTAAACAGACTAATTGGGGAAAAAGAAACAAACAAAGAATTTGCTAGGGAGCATAAAAAAGAGACTGTGGAGCACTGGAAAAAAAAAAGTCATGTGGTCCGATCAGTCTAAATTGATCCCATTCCAGAGTGATGGACACATCAGAGTAAGAATTGAGGTGTATGAAGCGATGCACCCATCAAGCCTAGTGCCTACTGTACAGGCCTATGGAGCAGTGTTATGATCTGGGGATACTTCTGTTGGTCAAATGTTATGTGTCAGTCGTCAGGCGGAAGATCTGAATATACTATGACGAGATTTTCATCAATGTTTTTTTTTTTTGTCCCTGACAGCACAGACGTATTACATATTAGATGCTATTTCCAGGATTAATCAAGATCAAATTGTAAAAGAGGAGGTTCAGGAAGCAGGAGACATCACTTTCACACATGCATTGGCCACCAAAGAGTGCAGACCTTTTTTAAGAAGCTTTTGGGGTGTGTTGGAGAAAACCTTAAGCAGTGGTTCAACTCTCCCATCATGAACACAAGATCTTGGAGAGAAATTGTGAACTCTGAGAGAAATATGACTCCGGACAAAAATATTTTGTCAACATTGCATAAGCTTATAGAAAATATGTCACGTTCGTAATTAAAGCAAAAGGCAGTCTAATTTATATTAGAGTGTGCGGCAGCATATTTACTTACACCAGAACAAGAAAATGAAAATAGGCAGTGGTCGATCGATCGGCTTGCAACTATCATAGAGTGTTGGCAGGAACAGGAATATAGAGCAAAACGCAGGGTGCCACACACACTCATTCACACACTATGGGAACGCCAATTAGCCTGATCTGCTGGAGGAAACCAGAGTACCCGAAGGAAACCCACCAAGCATGGGGAGAACATGCAAACTCCATGCACACACAGATGGGAATCGAACCCAGAGACACTAGAGGTGTAAGGCGACAGTCTAACCGCTACACCACCGTGCCACCTGGGTCAGGGAATTATTAACCAAAATTAGGGTTTAGTAACAGTTGCGGTCCTGCAGTGAGCAATAAATCTTTAACAGAGAGCGTACAGTAATTGCATGCAGGTGCAAGTTTGTAATCAAGGGAGCTGTTTTTGGTTAGCTGGGAGCCCTATCTCAAGACTGATCTGAATTTTGGAATATGAAGTTTAACGCATGAGTTTCAAACAAAAGTGCTTCAAAATGTTTTTAGGTGAGATTCCAGTCAATCAAGCATTCGTGCTTAGTTTATACCTGAGGTAGCAAACGGACGTAACCGAAAACCTTACAATCACTCATTTATCTTATTTGTCTAATAGTAATAAAAAGTCGAGGTTTGCCATGGCCCCTCCCACATGCAGGTCCTGATGTCGTCGTTCTACCAATACCTGCAGATGGGACTCGCTGCCTTCCTCACGCTGCTCCAATGATCCATCAGCCCTTAATACTGCGTGTTGTAACTGTCGTGCCGCCTACTGTTGCATTCAGTAAGGAAAAGCAAGTGACAGAACTGTGACGGAACTACGTGTTCAAACACCACAAACCCCGCCCATGGCCGAAACAAACAGATATACAAACAAACAGAATTTCTGTTTTTATAGATGTAGATTATTATTTAAGCCATGATGAAGGCTTTAGTTCTGCATTTAGGTCTAGATTTGGGTGTAAAATTCTCCAGTAAAGCAGCCATCAGTAACAAACAAACAAACAAACAAACAAACAAACAAACAAACAAACAAACACATTTAGGCAGACTACAGACTAGGCCCAAAATTAAAATACACCCAAATAAATGTTTTAAAAAAAAGAAGGAAAAACAAAGAACAGAGGCTGAAATAAAAATGTTCAGGTTAAAATAAATATAACTGTAGAGGCTTCCATTATTAAATCCTCTGAGTAGTGGTCACTAATAGTCAGATTTATCGCAATTAGCTAACAAACATAGCTCATATGCCAGCAAGGGCAGTTTTGTAATTGTGGTGCAAATAGAAACAGACTCATGACTGAATCATTCTGTGTTCATTTTCAGTGAAACACTGATTCCAGATCAGTGGTGCATGTTGACATGACCAGAAGTAATCATGACCCCAGTGGGCTGTAACAGCAGTGGATAATGAGCTATGACTTGAACCAAGTCCCATACTCATAACTTCAGCATGTCATGTGCCGCTCACCCAGCATGCTGTCTGTGCTTTGTGTAAAGTGCTGACTGCATGATTTTATTTTCCTGTGTACCTTATTTACAGTAATTGCCCTTAAATGTCTCGTGTCACCTATGCCACAATGCCCTGTCAGTGTCCTGAATATCTGATTACATTCCAGCCATGTGTGACAACCATCAGGCTTATCGTTTGGTAAATGCCACATCATGGCCGAGTGATTTATTTGAAATGTCTGCTCTAGTGCACTCGCAGAATGCAAATCGAAACGGCTGCCTGTTTTGGCCACGCCCCCTCAGACACATACCGCATGCTTTTACATTCAAACAAGTTGTGTCAGTCGGCTGCAGGGTTTAACCTGTTTCTGTCTGAGATCTCTGTTTCAGGTGTTGTAACTGTCGTGGTTTGCATTATAATATAAATACATGAATTAGAACCTTCTTTAAAAGGGATTATAGTTATTAGAGTCTGAAAGTTATACCATTATTTACACAATGTGGAGAAAAATATACAGAATATATTTATGGACTAAACACCAGATAGAATATGTTAAATGCATTGCTCTGCTATAATTAAAGTTCATCTTAAGCAAATGTATTGATAAAAAATTGTTATCTAGATAAAAAATGTCTGTGATTAAGATATGGTTTCCTTTAGAGTCCTTTGAAAAAAGACTCTAGAAAAAAGTCATGGAGATTAATAGTAGTAAGTAATTAATAGTACAAAATTAAAGGATTTAATATTTGCCTTGAAAGGCATTCTATTTGTGCAAATCCCACTCAACTTTATGAATATTTCCCCAAGCCAGTAATTGCATCTGAAGCCTCAATATCGACGTGCACAATTTGTAGATTAAATCCTGACTAAGTGCACATAACTCAACTCCAAAAATGTAAAACAGTCTAAATTAATAAAAAAATAACTATTCACATATAATTCACACAGCCAAAGTTAAGCTTATTGCGCAGCTAATTATAACACAGCTTAAACGAAAAGAAGGGAAAAAAAACGCACACATAGGCAGCATGACAGAAAACTCTCTGGTTATAATGAGGGTCATTACTGTACAGCCATGTTGCTATGCAACTACAGGTTAGATCGTCATGACATCGCTGCGGATTTAAAATAAACTTCGCAGCGTATAAATAGATGTGTGGAATTTGAATGCATCTCATCAATCATGCTTCACGAGTTAAGAAAAAGGAGTTTGACTGAAAGGTTTATTAAAGCTGAAAGTGTAACTATTGCATCTTATCAGGACATGCTAAAAGTGCAAAAAAAAATATTATCCAACATTATTCATCCATCTTTATCAAGTGTTTTATTGTAGGTATGAATAAGGTCAGAGTCAAGGTCAATCCAAAGCCGTTTTCAGAATGTCTGAACAAACCCGTGGGAAATTCCTGATTTTTAGTTTTTACACTTTTTTTTTTCTGATATCCTTTAAAATGCATTTGACAAGTAGGGCTGTATCGAAATCATTCTCAGGGCCGGATCAGGAAAGTGTTGCAAGGTTGTAATAGACTTTAACAGGATAAAATAGAAAGTACATCACAGACAACACTGTTCTCAAACAACAACAGCAAATGGTCAAATAGATGGATTATGTCCACCTCTGAAGATAGGACACACAGATTGCCGAAAATTACCTCGTGTTTGAGGCTTGAAGTGATTTTTTTACAGCCACGTTTTTGCACAGCACAGGCATTACCTTGGGGTAAAGTCGAAATCATAGTGAGTGTTAGATGCATCATCAGTGCGGTCTGATTTCACAGGTTCCGTAGTGGCACGTGTTTTCTCGGTGGTAGATCAATGAGCTCTGAGAAATGCATGGAACTTTCCATTATTTGGAGCTGACACTTAATTATGACTCAGAGTAACAAGATGATCCACTGGGGAACTCAAGGTGTAGAAAAATGAAATAAGGGCTCGGAAGTACGGCGCCTCTCCATCAAGAGAGGAGTCCCATATGGCTGAAATGAAGACAAGACAAGACAAGACAGAACAAAAACAAGCAAAAGGCTTTTGCAGTTCTATTGCTATATTAGCACGGTAAAGAAAAAAAAAAACATGCTAATTATATAGGTCATTCAATCAAGTCACGGTCAGCAGATTTACCCTGGACAGGCTCAGAGTGAGTCCAGAGACTGTCCCAGGAATAAAGGTGGGAGATGAAAAAAACAAACAAACAAAAAATCCTTGATAGCATAGCAGTGCATCACAGAGGGCCACAAAAACACATACACACTATATTTAGTAAGTGAATCCTATGATGGCAAAAATACTGTATTCTGTAGAACTGGTCTGTTGAAGCTGCATATGGTCTTTCTTTGCACATTTCTGTCCTTGAGCTGTATTGCATTATGGGATCTAATGTCACCACTGTTTATAAGGTAGCTTTTTAAATTCTGTTTAAAAATTACAATTCCATTGCTGTTAACTAACATCAAGAACTATGTCATTTGAGACATTTTTCCTCCTATTAAACATAACTGTAACATTACTAGCAATGTTCACCGTTAATTTCCCACATGAATGATAAAAATATAGCACAAGCCAACATTTAGCAGCAGTATCACTAAGTAAATCACAAATGAGAGAAAAAAAATATTTCATAAACATATTTGTGTGTCTTTCAGCACAACAGAACAGATGCTGCGTGAGGTTCTGTGCGCTGAAGGTTTAATAATATACACATATTCAATATACATATTATATCAATAGTCTTTCATATTCCAAGGACACAGTTGAAATATCTGAATCAGGTGTAGGGGTATCTCAGTGGTTATGGTGTTGGACTGCTGAACGGAAGGTCCAAGGTTCAAGCACCAGCACACCACTGTCGGGCCCTTGAGCAAGTCCCTTTACCCTCAACTGCTCAGATGTATAATGATAAATGGGAGTCGCTCTGGAGTAAAGCATGTAAAGACAAAAGGGTCACTGGTCATGAACAATAAAGGTAATAACTTACTGTACCAAAGCATGTCACTAGTGCTTGGTACCCTCAAGGTAGAAGGTTTTCTCAGGACGCCGGAGTCATGATCAGAAATCTTGGCCTATGCCTATGCCAAAACGATGCTTTAACTAACTGCAGATCAGCAATCTCCAGATTGCTAATAGAAATAGAAAAATGTCTTATCTAAACTGTTGCCACAAAGTTGGTAGCGTAGGATTGTCCAAAATGTCTTGGTATGCTGAAGCATTAAGATTGCCCTTCACTGGGGATAAGGGGCCTGATTGAAAAGCCTGAATTCAATAATTAACACATTTGGCCATATACTTTTGTCCGTAAAGTGTATTTCGCATTTTACCACGATGCCTCAACAGCTCTTGCAAAAGAGGGTTCCTTCTGCCACATCTATGCTGTAGCATAGATTTTTACAAAACAGCCCTAATTCATGAAACAAATGTCTCTAGCTAACTGCAACTTCCACCTTTCACTGAAAAGAAAAGGCATCCTGATACAATAACATTAAATTGCGAAATTGGTCAATATTCAGGTAGAGAAAAGCTTTCTGAAAGAACGCGTTTGACAGGAAATAATAAACCTGCCAAAATAAAACTGACAAAAAAGCATGATACAACTGCGTGTCAAGGCTGAGAAGGCAAGAGTCATTTTAGCAAAATGAATTTGTATGGAAGAAAATATGCTCCTGAAGCACATTAATCTCTCTCATTAGCATGCATAAGGGTACTCTACAAAATGCTTCATGTTTTTGTTTCAGATTCTGGGGATTGTTAGAGAATTAGAGATGTTGCATGTGCATAAATTATCCCTTTTGGTAAGCATTTAATTGCTATCATACAAGCTGTGCAAATTACCAAGGTTATATTCAGTAAGTCCTAAAAAAAAGGTCTTAAAATGTATATTAGTAGAGAAAATGGGATAAAAGGCGAATAATACTTTTTTTTGGTTCTATATAGTTTAGTATCAACCAATTAAAAGGATGTTATTGTGTTCCGAAGGGTATAAATTATAACATTGAGAACGTCAGGTTCAATATAATTGCATTGTCATACTGCGAAATATCGGCTGTATAAAAGTGCTGATGAACATGTTTCTAAAACAAATGTATTAAATAATGGAGAAAATGAAAATCTGCTCTCTGGTCTGTTTTCCCTACGCAGCTCTTGCACTCAATTGTGCTCCTAACCAAAATCCAACCTTGATTAAAAAAAGATTTCTTAAACCTGAATAAAAGGTTCTACCTGCAAAGATTAAGAAGATTTACCAATAAAAATTAATATAAAGTTTATTGTTTGTGGAGGGTGGAAGCATGGTGGCCATGAGTGGGTGAGAAAGCACTCAGCTCAAGCTAAGAAGATTAGAACCACAGCCAGAGGCAATAAGGTGAAACAAAGTGAACGTGTAACATGGGGAATATTACACACTGTGGGCGAACATCATGCTAAGACGGAATGAGTTTCTGAAAATCTGCAGCAATACAAAGAACCGTAACAACATGAGAGAGAGAGAGGATTTGGTCATACTTTTTATGAAGCATGTGTACAATGTTGTGCAAAGTCCTGAGCCAAGCCTCATTTCTTCACATGAAATTTAATTAAATGATGTAGATTATTTAGACACAATTTAGAAATTGCCTGCTTATGTAACAACCTCAGCAGCAGCCTCGTTTCCCCTCTCATCAGCATTCAGCATCAGCAGCATATCATCGGCCTGATCATCTGTCATCATCTGCACCTGTTTCTCACTGGTTCATGCCTTAAGTTAGATATTTTTAATGTTTGAATGATTCATAGGTTACTGTGTGGCTTAACAAACAAAAAACATTCATCTGAAACTGATCAGGCGCAGAAACTGGACTGAAAATGAGAGAACTATTCCTCAAGACCAGAAATTCTGGCTCTTTGGAAGCAAAATTTGGAGAAGTGAGGGGTGGCTCAAGAATTTCGCACAGTACTGTACATGGCTCCAAAATGCTATGGTTCACAAAAAAAGATGAGAAAGGTAGCACTTATTTTTAAAAAATATATAAATATGAATTTCATGTTCCAGATGATTTCCATTTGAATGAAATATCGTTTTGAGTATTGTACTGCTATTTGATGTGACTAGATTTTTGCAGAAAAAGCAGGAAAATGTGCTTTTATGACTTTCCCCATATTCATGTGTCTTGCATCTAGAAAAAAAGACAAAATTCACACTTCTACTTCCTGAGAATGGTCAAGTTTTTGTCCTGCATCAGTTTGGTGGTCTCTCTCTCTCTCTCTCTCTCTCTCTCTCTCTTTCTCTCTCTCTCTCTCTCTCTGCGTTAGTGTTCTGAGAGTGTAATAATTGTATTAGTACAGGTGATGCCTGCAGGCACAATAAACTGATTAAAAAAGCTGTCTTTGTTTGAGAAGTAAAAGTTCTTTGTAGGAGGCATCAGAACAAAGAACACTGAGTAAGCTCAGGGCTATCTTAGATAATAACTGTTATTCTCTTCATGCCATCTTGGCTGAACAGAGGAGCAGCTACAATAACAGACTGAGACGAGTCGTTGAAGTGATTCACCTTAATAACATAAATCAGGGATGTTTGCAGCCAGCCATGATCTACTGGCTTAACCAGGCTAAGGGACTATGAAAGCAAAAATTAGTACAATTTATAAATATGATTTTACCAATATTTCATTTCAGTTATGCCTTTCAGCCCATTTTTTGTGAAATATTTACCATAATTACATAGGATTTACCTTCAATATGATTTCATTTGGAAGTACTAGTAATAGTAACAGATGGATTGCTTTACGTAATTTCTGGTTTAATTGCTTTAAAAGTAATTCAATGTACAACGGTTAGTACACGTCCTTGATGGTTAAAGAGTTTGTAGTAAGATTTAAAAGATTAAAGCTGAAAATAATCAGATCAGCTTTAATGTAATCAGTGATATTATTATTTCAGGTTGAAGCCCACATACAGTACATGTCTGTCTTTTTTTTTTTTTTTTACAGAAGAACGCTCTGACCAATTTATTAATACAAAGAAATAAGATGTTGTAAGGTTGAGTATGTTATGGTTTGCTTATACTAAGTTGTATTTCCTTCATCATCAGCCAGGGTTAGGGTTAGCCTGTTCAAAATACACTCCCTGTTCGGTAACTAGATAGTGGATAACAGATGAGAAATCGAAAAAGTGGATCAGATAAAGCTTCAATCATTTAAGAGCTGAAAATATGAACTAATCCCCATAAAAATATCCAGTTCAGCTTTTCTAATTAATATCTTTTAGTGCAGGTGTTTGTTCACATTGAGCAAGTAGCTTATTAGTAGCTGATTTTAAATTAGATCAGGTGCATAACTGTTCATAGCATCGCTTTTACTTTTAATGTTTTTGTTTTTTTTTTACATTTAGATTTCACTTGTGGTGAAGGTTAAACTTCAGGCAGAAGTACTACAAAAGTTTCATTAAATTCTGTTCAGCGGTTGATTTAAGACGCGCCCACAATTTGGCGCATGAGCAACATGCTGTGGTTTCTAATCTGGCAAATAACTATTCATAACTTCATAATGCTACTACTTAACATTTTGATTTCATTTACTGTATGGTGCAGGTTTAACTTCAAGCAAATACTGTACAAATGGACTGGTAGAAACGCATCTAAAAATGCACATCTTGTGAAACCTTAATGTAAGTGATTCTAAACATGAATCTCAGGCTACAGGATCAACAAGTGGACAGGAAGTGTTTGATTAAAAAAAAAAATCCTGGCATTTGTTCTAAGCTTTAAATCTATTTAAAGCACAATTTTCTGTCTGTAATCCTGACTCACAAGGTTATGGCCTTTAAACAACACATTTACCCCAATCAATATGACCAAAATATAAATAACCTATGTTTAAATATAAAATTCTCCAAATTTTCTTTAGTTTCATGGCCTTCACACATATGATAAACACACAAAGGCACCAAGTAATTAAGGAAAAAAGCATGCTTTATTGTCTTGACTCAGTGGATGATAAAAAAAAATAAAACTACAAAAGGTTTTTGTTTTCTGTGTTTATGCATATGCTTTTCATGGAACAAAGCACAAGCTGTACAAAGTTTTTCTAAAGACAGAAGAATAGATGTTAATCATGCAAAACAATATGGAACATAGACGCACATACAGTGTCTTGCAAAAGTATGTAAAAGTATGCATACCCCATAGTATTTTTCCACATTTTTTCACGTTACAACCACAAACAGAAATTAATTTTTATTGGTATTTTATGTGATAGAACAACACAAAGTGGCATTAGAGAGGCACCAGAACAACCAGTGCATGTGGACGGCAAAAACAAGGTCAAGCAGGCAAATAGTCCAAGGCCTCCGATGCATCCTGCTAACTTACTAGATCCCACTCTGATTGAGCATCTGACAAACAGGTCCAATCCACAGAGATCCCACCTGTAGCACTCAAAGGATCTGCTTTCATTGCCATGGTGCCAGACACCACAGCGTACCCTCATGCCCTGAGGGGCCAGAGCTGCTGACCTACACAACACTGTCCATAATGTTTGCATTGTAAAGTTATGGCTGATGTGTATATACAGTCGTGTCCAGAAGTTAGTACAGT
Source organism: Clarias batrachus (assembly GCA_003987875.1). Lineage (NCBI taxonomy): Eukaryota > Metazoa > Chordata > Actinopteri > Siluriformes > Clariidae > Clarias > Clarias batrachus. The sequence continues at coordinate 299,349 of QMIH01000655.1, read as the reverse complement.
ATACACATTTTTTTTCTGTAATTCTTTTTTTTTTAATGATCTAATCGAAGTGTGTCTCAGTATTAGACAAATACTACCTCAGACAAACAGCAAAAGATTTATTTTTCTCCATGATATTATTTATTTAGCAACAATTAATCCAAAAAGAAAAAAAAGTGGTTAACACTAAGTACCCCCTTACTGCCTCTATAGGATTTAAGTGGGTAAATTGCAGCCAGATGCTAATGATCATCAGGCCTTGATTAATTGATCATCAGCAGGTGTGCAGACCTCTAAAAGCAGAGTTTTTTGCAGTGCCACACACAGATACACACAAAAACAACAAATAAACCTTATACATCTTATAAAAGATATACCCATTCGTAGCCACCCCACAAACAAATAATGGTACAGTTTGCTGCCTTTATTGTAAATATTAAATTGGATCTACTTTTTAATATTATGGCTCAAGCTGATGCACATAATAGTATAAAGAAATAATGTTTTTATTTGTATTCATTCTTGACGGTATTTTATCTGCTTTTGAAATGCACTTATCCAAAATGTTTAGAACATTTTCTAAATTGAACATAAACTGCTTTGGTAATCTGATTCTGGATATTTGTGTTTGACATTAACAGTGAATAAAGTGTAATAGAACAGGTGTTCGAAACTGAGCATAGAATAATACCACCAGTTGCTGTAATTTGTTTATTCAAATCGTCAGCATTTTGGATGCAGTGATCAGATGTATTCTAGTTGCTGAAAAACAAACCTGACAAAACAGACAAAAGTCCTGCAAGTCTATTATAATCAGTTATAATTATAGCAGGGTGGAAAAGTCTCCTTTTGTCATCTCCGAACACACCTAACACAACTAAATCTGACAACATGACGAAAAGAAAACCAAATGGATATATTTTACATATTAATAAGAATACTAAAATAAAAGTAGATTTTATTTGTTGGCACTATTAAAGACACTCGAGGTCACCTTACGATTCGTAGTGCTGCGGCTGAACTTGAGTACAGATAGGACAGACAGGACTTGGGTATGCTAAGGACCTCAGGGAGCAGAAGGGTGTGAAAGTCTGTGAGAAATGAGGGGTGAGATTGTGAAGGGCTTTGAATGTTAAAAGGAATGTTCTGTAGTCTATCTGACGAGACACAGACGGCTAGTTAAGTTGAATAAGCAGGGGTGAGATGTGAACAGTGGATTTGGATTGTGTACTAATCCGTGCTGCATGAGTTCTGGATGAGTTGAGCTCCACTGGTAAGTTTTGCGAGAACACCAACCAGGATGGCATTATAATAGCAAGATCTTGCTCCCATGAAACTGTAAGATGTAAGATACTGTACACTAGCGATAGAATAGAGCACCACACCATTACAAGTGATAACAATTCTTTCCCATAATTTGCATTTAAATATGCTTTGGCTTACGTTTTCCATTCTTACACTTCAAACTCAGTTGGACTGCTTTAAGTGAGGAGAAGGAATATCCACATAATCTGAACTTTACAGTGGCAAGACAAAGTACCATATGTGAAACTGCATAAATTTGTCGTAAAATGTGATCTGATTTTCATCTAATGGCCACAACAAAGTATATAATTCTCACAACTTAGTAATTCATGCCCACAACATAGTATCTCTTTCTCACGCATCAGTAAGTAATGGTCACAACATAGTATCTCGTTACCAGGCCTTAGTAAGTCATGGCCAGAGGTGGAAAGAGTACTAAAATTTTGTACTCAAGTAAAAGTACTGTTACTTCAGTGAAATTTTACTGAAGTACAAGTAAAGTTTCCATTATAAAAATCTACTCAAGTAAAAGTGAAAAGTAGCTCATAAAAAAAAAAAAAAAAAAAACTCAGAGTAAACGTTACTGAGTAACTTTTTTTTTTTTTAACACCTGGGGTAGGATGAGGCATTCTAGCGTAGTTCAAAAACGATGAGCAGATATAAATCTCAAACTAGTTGTTTTTAACTGAAGGAACAGCTTTGCATAAAAAAGCTGTTGTCTTTCTTGTGCTTGAAAATCAACGTGGTCACTTAAATATGGTGTTACGTCCCAGTCTAGGGTTGGGCCGTCAAGCAACAGAATGGTTCAGGGTTCTATTTTAAACTGTATGGAAGACACAATACACACACGCATGCTCAATGAAGCATTTATACAAAGCATAATATTTTTTGCATTTTCATTTATTTGTTTTAGCCACAACATAGTATAGTATAGTATCCACAACATAGTATCTCATTACCAGGCCTTAGTAAGTCGCGGCCACAAGATWGTATCTCATTACCATGCCTTAGTAAGTCATAGTATCTCATTATATACATATATCGCAACATAGTGTCTCATTCCCAAGCCTTAGTAAGTCGTGGCAATAACATAGTATCTCGGTCCCACACCTTAGTACAGAAGTCACAGCCACTACATAGTGTCTCTTGAAGATCAGATCACATTTCATGACAAATTAATTCAGAAAACGATGAAATTCCAAAAGGTTCACATACTTTTTCTTGCCATTGTATAAACATGATTCAAAGTGCTTTTACAGTAGATCCAATAAGAAAGGGCCACATCACACTCTGATGAAGACCATGAAAAACAGGGTCAAAATGGAAAAATGTGAATTTATCAAGTTCATATTACGTTCTAGCCATGTCCCTGTCAGGTTCTTAAAGTGTCTTATCATATTGTCATTAATTTACACACACATACATGGTCATGTTCTCACTAAGACCAATTATATTGAACTGATTTATTACTTTGTCCTATCAGATGTGGGAAGGTGGCTCAGTGTGAGGGGATAAAGCATATGTCATGCAAGAGTATTTCTAAAAACATAAAGAATAGGCTAAGTTGTCATAGTAACACTGGTGACATGTTGATTGATTCACAATGTACACTTCTGCATTGAGTAACATGCAAGAAAATGTTCCACCTCAAAAGTTTCCGATATAATTTTTGCAGAATATAGCTGTACTGCTAGTTAATGTTAACTTATAAAATGGAGAGTCTACAAAACATCTTTGACACACACACTGTGACAATAGGAAACGCTAAAAGGGTGAAAGCAGTGAACAGTAGGGTATTTGTTACCGGTCCTGCAATAACCACAACTGCAGGCATAGTATGCACTCTGGTACTTAAACAAATAGCACTATGGCTATCCATTAGATCTGCTTGATTCATCAAAAGGCTTAGAGGTTTTACTTTACCGCTTATATCATCCACATCAGATCTTTATTTATGAAAACTTGTTATTTTTGCTAATCATAAATACGTCCAATAGATAATTTGATATAAAATGACCTAGTATGTGTAAAACATCTTCCACTGACATCCTTATACATGCAATGCTGATGTATATTCCTCATACATGCAATGCTTTAAACTGACATCCTTATACATGCAATGCTTTAAAAGCAAAGTAAGTGGAGTATCAAAAAGACATGCACGGCAGTTGGACATCTGTGGAGGCCGTTTGACCGACATCATCTCCAGAGCGAGCCACGCTGTTATCTGTGCGCTCAGAGAGAAAAGCAACATGAATGCAAAGAGACAGATGGAGCAAATGATTGGCCAGTGTAAATATACACCAAGGTCAGGCAGAAAAAGCCCCCAATGCAAGATTATGCACAGTGTTGTGAGGGAAATGGGTTAACATGTCATACACAAGTATAGTTATTATCATTATGTTAGGGTTCTTTTGTTAAATTGCATTGCAAATCAGGGCTAAGTATGACAATAATGTCCCCACAACATCGCATCTTCTCCCTTGACACCTTCCCACTAACTGCAGATCAAATATTTACATAATGTTCACCAGAGTTGCTACAAGTGTTGTGTTTTCGCTCGCCTGCCTTCATATGCATATCCATCTCATGGACCTTGCTTTGTGCACTGGTGTGCAGTCATGCTGGAACAAGAAGGATGCCATCCTCAAAACTTCCCAGAAAGACACTCCTACAGTAAACCTGGTGGAAAGCCTTCCCAGGAGAGTCGAAGCTGTTATAGCTGCAAATATAATAAATATATATAATATATAATTAAGAATTGGATGCAGCTGAAGTTCATATGCTTGTAAAGGCAGACGAGCGAATACTTTTGGCAATATAGTGTATTTTCTGACAAATATCTTAAACAAGAATTTCTCGGACAACTAATGGCAAGCCAAGATTGTTCATGACTGGAGCAAAAATAGCGATTCCCTAGGACTCAGAAAAGCAGAAAAGTATGTACCTGAGTAAAAGTACAGAAGTAACACAACTGGCTATACACAAATATAAAATATTCTTTAGATTCGTGCTGATCGTTGAATGATGTCTGCCATCTTTTCACCTCGCTCCATTCTCTCAAATATTTTTACTGGTTTGTCTTCATCATTATTGCTTGGCGCCTCTAAGCAGTACCAGCTTCATCGCCGCTGCTTTTACACTTGCTTGTGGACATCCTGGGAGGCACGCAATGACAATGTACAATCTGCGATTGAACATGAGCAACTGCATATTCGTATCTTTGAAAGGTCGAAAACCTTGAATGTTTGTATGTGAGGGACTTGCAGAAGTAAAAAGTACAGATATTTGCTCTACTTGTGCCTGGCATATCCTTTAATACAACTAATCAAGTACAGTAAAGGAGTTAATGTACTCAGTTGCCTTACACCTATATTTATAACATATTTGGTGTATAAGGTGAATAAGCCCTTAGGTCTTTTATCTGTAAAGCATCATAAATCAAAATCTGAGAGTCTCAGAAACAGGAGGAGAAAAAGACAGGCAGGGTTGATGGGGTGGACTGACAGTAATAGAGGAGTGAAGAAGACCCCTGAAATTCACAGCACTATCTATCAGAGTTATGTCATTCATCATCCCTCTGACAGGCAGCACCATACTCAGCTTCATCCTTACAGACAGAAATATGTTGTACTCTTTGACCTTTCCTGACCTTTGACACCATCATTATAACATGTGCCTGGTGTCATTAACACTACTTCTACACTAACATACTGATATGATGATGCATGAGTAGATGATTGAATTTATGTACGATCAAAGATATACATACGTCTGCCATTGTGATGTCTTGTTAATACTGTATATATATAAAATTTATAAAGCTGTAGTATGTTAATATGGAAGTACAGTTAATTAGGGTGGCATGGTGGCTCAGTGGCTAGCACTGTCGCGTCACACCTCCAGGGTCCAATTCTCACCTCGGGTCTGTGTGCATGGAGTGTACAGGTACAGTACATGTGCTTGCTAGGTTTCCTCCGGGGATTCCAGTTTCCTCACACACTCTAAAGACATGCAGATTAGGCTAATTGATGCGTGTGACTGTGTGTTTGTAAATGCGCGTGTGACTGTGTGCACGTGTATGCCCTGCGATGGGTTGGCATCCCATCAAGGGTGTACCCTGCCGCATGCTCTAACTCTCCTGGCATTGGCTCCAGGCTCCCCACGACCCTGTTTACAGGATGAAGTGGTATAGATGATGAGTGAGTGGGTGAGGATAGTTCGTTTAAACAAATTAAAATATGTCCTATGAAAATCTGAAAAAGAAAATTTTCCTGTTTGATTTCTTCACATTTTCAAGCATTGTTAATCTTTACTTTTACTATTTTGTTTATAACCAATACTATAGATCTATGATCAGCTTTATTTACTCACTGACACGCAACATAACTCCAAAACAACAATCATCCTTTCACATCTGGGACACGAATGATCTCATTACCACATGTTATACTTTAATGCATGGCCATGAGAACTATGTAGTGGTCAGGTCATAAGAACATTATACTATGTTGTGACCACAACATAATATAATGCATGGCAATAAGATACTATGTTGAGATATCTTGTTCTCGTGCCTTAGTAAGTCATGGCCACAATATAGTTTCTCGTTCCTATGCCTTAGTGAGTCATACTGTAGCCACAACATAGTATCTCATTCCCACACCTTAGTAAGTCATGGCCACAACATGATATCTTGTTCCTACGCCTAACAGTAGTACTATAAGTCATGTCCACAACAAAGTATCTTGTTCCCACCCCTTAGTAAGTCATGGCCACAAGATAGTACCTCGTTTGCATGCCTTAGTAAGTAATGGCCACAACATGATATCTTGTTCCCATGCCTTATTGAGTCATGGCCACAACATAGTATCTCATTCTCACCCCTTAGTAAGTCATGGCCACAACATAGTATCTCGTTCCCACGCCTTAGTAAGTCATGACCATAACATGATATCTTGTACCCACACCCTAGTACCTTGTGGCTACAGAATAGTTTTCCCCCAATGTCACAAGAATGGCTCCATACATATATAATGAGAGGAAAAGTACAATAATGAGATGAAGGATAGGCCTCCAGGATTGCAATTGAGAAATAATGGGTTTAGGTCTATAATGAGTCTGTTTCAAAATTAAATGCATCATGTTTTTTTGTGTGTATTAACATCTCCAAGCTCTAAAGGCATATTACCTGGTAATATTAAAAAAAAGAAGACAACCTGATAGGTGAGACGTAGGTGTGAACCCAACAACAGTTCGTTGGATTTTATTTAAAAGGATTAACAAAGCATTAATGTTTTAAGCTGTAGTTAATAAGAGATTGGGGAATAGTTACTTGGCAAATTAATCACTGTTTGGTTCTGGTGATGCTTTCTTGCAAACATTGGCATAACCAGATCCCTGCAGGTTATTGGCAGAATATGTCGAGCACAGAGTGTGATTGTGATTGAAGATATGCATTCGTGCTGCTGCTGATAGTTTCACACACAAAAAAAGTCTCACTTTGATTGTGTCTCTGAATTTCTTTGACTTCATCATCTGTCATGCGTATGGGGTCATCATGCTTGATCGGTCTCGATCGGCCTGGTCTCTCCCGGCTACAGTCCTAGTTTTGTCTCTCTTTTCCATTACTGCTCAACCTTTCTTTCAAAATTACATTTGCCTCGCTGTTTCTGACCAGAGCCATTTCTTACCAGTGTTTTATTTTTCTTCACTATCACTCTTTTCTCACTCTTCATTTCTCAATGGGTCTCTATTTATTTCCAGCCACCTACTGTACAGTAACTGCTCTTACCCCTAAAATGATCAATCACTTGAGTCATTATTCATTCAAAGGTCTAACAAGATTTAACTGTAATTTCTATTACATGATTGTGCTTTGAGTTGCTTGTAGTATCATTCATTCAGAATTGACAGTGGTTGCATATTTTTAAATCATGGATGTAATTCTAAAAACCAATAGACTGAAGATTTTTTTTTAAAGATAAGGACTTCTTGACAGTCACGTTGTCTCTGCGTGCAGCTCATTTTCCAGCATGACAAACACTGCTCTAGCGTAGGTTTGATTCAACTTCACAACATGTGCTTTCATTTTTTTGTTTTTTGGATTTACTATCATGTTATTTGCATCATAAATTCTGTGTCTTATTTCTAGTTTCTATAATCTCTGGATTTCACCCTTATCTGTTGTTTGTGTTTTGATTATGGATTACTGACAGAGGTGCTATGCCCATGTATGTGTCTACCTGCTTTTCCACTAAGCAAAACTGTCTACACTCCCTGTCGAGTAATCAGAGAGTAAATCACAGATGAAAAATAAAATGTGTGGATCGAATAAAGAGTAAGTTTTTAGTCTTGAAACGACTTGTTAGTTAAAATACACTTATACCACATCAGATGTGTTATTTCAGTCTTGAAAAAATTAAGTAATCCCAGTATCCAGTTTAGATTTTATAATAAAATCTATAGGTGCAGGTGTTGGTTTACATTGAGCAAATAGCTTATTAGTATCTTATTTTAAAGTATATTATTAAATCCAGCACATAATCACAACATCGCTTTTACTCAACATTTTAATGTCATTTATTGCACAAGGTTTAACATTAGGAAAATACCGTCAAAGTTTCTTAAATCTCTGTCCATAGGTAAAGACAGAAACATTTCTGTGACTGATTTTACAGTAATTAACTGGCAACCACAGATGCCGGAAAAGTATTGCAAAGTGTATAGTAAACTACTGTAAATCATATCTGTTATATCATACGCGGCAAAAATATTGCTTATTCCAGTACACATCCTCATTTGGCTTATTTCAAGGATACAATGGTGCTATGGGTCTTGAAGTAGGACCCACCTAAGGCAATTAGGCAATGCTGGGAATCAAACAAATGATGTCACAAAGGCAGATATGTACACAAGTGCGAGTAGACAGCATTTTATTAAGCTTAGGAAACAATGACAATGATACAAAGGCAAAGATCAAGATCGCGGTCAGGATGGACGCCTGGGTCAGACGACCAACAAACAACGTAGGCTGAGACAGGCAAGATCAAGATGAGGAACCAAGGAACAGAATCAAAACCAGATCTACAATCAACAGCAGAATGCTTGGTAACAAAAGGTAATAATTACACAGAGCATGTCGTTCACCTAGAATAAAGAAACATGGGGACTTAAATACATGGTCTAATCAGAGTGCAATCTGAAGGCAGGTAAAAGGATTAATGACACATTACGGAGAAAACCACAGAGAAGAGACAAGACATGAACCAAAACAAACAGCAATGCATGGCAATATAAACACTGGAAAATATGGAAATAGGTGCCGTAGTGCTACTAAGTCAGCGCAACTACTGTAGGTCATCCAGCTTACACTGATTCAATTCAGTGTTTTGGGGTGTGTGGGGAATTTCAGTGGTAGAAGTGATTGAATCAATGTAAATTATTTGAGTTAGTTGTGGTGACTGACTGGATAAGGCTTTGGGATACAAATCAGAAGGTTCAACCTGAGTTACAAATAAATTGATATAAAATTTACAGTAAACAAACAGACACAGATCAGCCGTAACAATACAACACAAAACATTAAGCTCAATATTGTCTCGGTTCCCGCTGGGTGGCCGGGGCAACTCGGACCACTCAGGGGTGGTGTTGGAGGCGGGTGTTTCCGAGGCTCAGCTCTCTCCATCTGCAGCTTTTTTCTTCAGCACATCCCATAGGTGCTCGATCAAATTGGGACCTGGGGAGTTTGTCCTGGTGCATCTCTACTGTGGCCAGGGTTGATCCTGTCCAAATGTTGTGCTGAATTTGCTTTCCTCTGGGATCAGATCGGATGGGCTAGTCTTTGGTCCCCATGGGCATGGGTGAGGCTTGGATGCCCCTGCCTCTATCACCAGTTCAGTTTACTGGTATGTAATTGATATCCATATTAATTATTATTAATCTGTTAATGTTTTGACTGATTGGTGTACACCCAGCCGTATTACAACAGGTATCAGCAATGTCATAAGATTTTTTTCTAGGGGATTCTGTAGGCACAACAGCACCATTATTTTATACCATATATACCGTATTAGACTTTTATTTTCAATTGGAATCATAACAAATTTTCTGTAAATAGCAATAATTATTCCAGAAGAGCTGACCTTCACGTCTTAAAATACTGTAACAACTTGCTATTTTAGTTTTTGTTACTTAATAACTTAATTCCATACTCTGTGTATTATTTTCTAGTTTTTGAATCTCCAGTATTTTTCTAGAATGTAGAAAATAAATCACTAAACCCAAAACACTGAAATAGACGGTGTGTACAAACTTTTGCCTTGTACTGTACAGTATGTGAATTCTACTTTTGATTAAAAAGTGTTCGGTGCCAATTTCTGTCTCTTTTTCAGATGTTTGTACTGTTTGCTTGTATTTCTTTCTTTGCAACTCTGTCTCAGGATTGTTTCTTTATAATCATGCCTAGTCTTGATTAAGTTGTGATTAACTATGTCTTTTGAAAATGTTAGGAAATGCTGGTGAAAATGTTGCATATTTAAAAGCTTTCCAGTCTATATTTGATATGCAATTCATTTATTTAGGAGGATTTATCCTGTTTAAACCAAATAAGGTTGTTTCAATTAATGTTTAATTGTTTAGCTAAAATACATCTTAAGATTTTTAAATATAGCAGTAGTCAAAAGTTTGACAAAAGTTTGCTAATTGCATGGTCTTTCCTGATTTTTATTGCTTTCAACACATTAAAACAATGCTGAAGACATCCAGAATATGCAATAATCTCCTTTGAACTGTTGATACTGACTGTTGTTAGTTAACTACTGTACCTAATTCCATATGTGATATTTCATAGTTCTCTAGTTTTGTTCTAGAATGTAGAAAGTAAATCACACACACACACACACACAAAATAAATTGAACTAGAGGGTGTGTCTACACTTCTTTTTTCTGCTTCCAGCTTTTCCTCAAGGTTCTACAAGGTTAATATCACCCCCTCCTAGTGGTGAGGGTGGCAGTCATCCCCAAACACCTATCCAGTTAATCCTACAATATGTCAGGTCCTTTTGACATTGCAGCATACATTGTCCAGTCCAGGTGGTTCTTAGCACCTCGAGTAGTTGGAGTGGCGAAAGAGACGTGTAATTGTGGTGCTCTGAGCCCTGGATGACTGCCAGGTTTTCTATGACACCTGCCAGATTATTTGAAACCAGTGCCAACCTAGTGAGAACTCTGTGAGGAGGTTTTAAAGAAAGATGCCAAGAGTGTCATGAGTACTGTATAGCATTTCACTTCGAAAAAAAAAAATCACATCATCAACATGGCTAGATAGCGCTGGAAATCAATTATGCAGATGATCTTCAGCTATATTAAGAGAGAGAGAGAGAGAGAGAGATTGAGGAATTACAAATGGTACACAAAACCATGAGGACTGAATCCAAGAAGTATACTTTTTTTTCACTCTTCCTGACATAACCATAACCTTCTCTATTTTATCTAATATAGTCACATGCACATTGTCTGTTAACAAATCATTTCCCCCTTGCTGCCCTTGATGTCATTACTACATGAGACATGACAAATTTTCATCTTCAAACTCGAGTGGACTGAAAATACGCACTACCCTTTGGAATGTGAATATTTTATTTGATCTTATGTTCGAGAATGAATATGAATTTGCAATAATAAACAAAGCCATCACACAGCCTCTTTAGAGTTGTGTCGTGGTCACAGCCTGGCCACTGTCCTGTTACTGGAAGGATGACCTGACCAGCATCCACCCTCACATCTGTTGTGCATTTTTATCAGAAGCATATTACCATTTCAAAGAGGCAATCCAGGATCACACATACGGCTTTATCTTGGAACATGGACAGGTTTTTAAACGTGGAACTCATGAACATGCAATAAGGCTGAAGCTTGAAATACAGTCAGATGAAGCAGAATCTCTTTTATGAATGAAATAAAATTAAATAAAATGGACAATATAATATAATATGCATGGAAAGGATATTAAAATATTTGTACTACATGGTTAAGTTTCATTGTAGTTACTCAAAATTTCATCGTCAGTACTGAAAAATACAATCTAAATGAAACACCCTGTTCTTCAGTTTCTTCCAAGCTACCAAAATCATTCCAGTGGATGATTACAGACTTTGAATTACCCCTAGATGTGAATAAGTGTGTTATTGTGTAACATCCAACCCACTTTAGACCCACTGTTCTTTGGATAAGGTTTATCCTTGACATTTACAGTACTAGGATAAACCACTTACTGAGCATGAATTAATCAATTAATGAAACCAATATACATTTATTTTTTGTAAAATAATCCATATTATTGTCCAATACATTAAATAAATTAACTCACTCACTCACTCATCTCATCGTGTATCCCACTTTATTCTGCATAAAGAGTCATGGGGGGCCTGGAGCCTATCCCAGGAGACTTAGAGCACGAGGCAGAGTACACCCTTCACACACTATGACTAATTTGGGAATGCAAATGAGCCTAATCTGCATGTCCTTGGAAAGCGGGAGGAAACCGGAGTACCCGGAGGAAACCCACCAACCACGGGGGAGCATGCTATCTCCACACACACACACACACACACACACACACACACACACACACACACACACACACACAGAACTGTAGTGGGAATTGAACCCTCGACCCTGAAGGTGCAAGGCCTTACGCTACCTTTCCGCCTGCACATTAACATAGTTTAGAGACATTTAGTTTGGCACCATATTGGTGTTTTCTTGATACTAATGTAAGAATTACATTTTAATGTAAGAATCAGATTTTAGTTTTAATGCTTTGATCTCATCCTCAAAACCACACATACACTAAGTTTGCTACAGTAAGTATGGTGCATCAAACTGACAGTCGCAAAGGACAACGTGACAGTCACTTCTTTTAGACATTTCCGACACACATTCACCCTGGCCTCCAGAATAAGTTGCCCTAACATTTCCTAAACTTCCTGCATGTCAGTGTTTTTCCTTCCATTTTAAGTTCCGTCATCATTCTCTTGTGCTACTGTGAGACAGGTCGACTGTCATGTCTCATTCGTTTGAAAAGAACGTTCACAGGGTTTAGAGCAAGTCTAGGGGAAATGAATGGAAAAGTCAGTGTGAAAAACAAACCTCAAATAGAGTTCAGTTCAAAGAATATTGTGCTAAGATAATCCAATTCAGCTTGGGTAGCACTGCCGCCTCACAGCTTCAAGGTTCCTGGGTTGATACTGATCTCTGTGTGGAGTTTCATCATGTGTTCTCTCTGTGTCTCTTTGGGATTCATCTCTGTTACATCTCATCTCTCAAAAACATACAATACCAGTAGGTAACCTGTCTACTAGAAATTGCTCCAGGTGTGAATGTCCAGTGACCGCAGGACAAATCACAGTTAGATAACGCATGGATAAAGGATAATGCATCACTGAATTAAAAACCACAAATTCATTAGTATTGTTTAGTTTTAGGAAGGTATTCTAACAAAACATGTATTCATGTAGAGGAAATTAATCATATGTATCTTCCCGCCTCAACAATTCCCTCAGTCCAGTCTGAATTCAAAACCGTGTCACAGAAGTCAAACAGTCCAGCTGTGTTTCTGCTCCTTTGTGTCAGGCAAATTTGCATTTAAATAAAGTTCATCTGTAAAGCACTGGTGAACAATGAAATTTTTTCATGTGCTTGAATTGATCAGTCAAAAAGTAAATGCAAGATAAGGACAAGATTGAATAAAGGCATAATTTAAATGTCATTTTGATGGCTTTGTGTGCAAATATATTTTGGAGCAATGTGTATGTGGGCTTTGACAGGTTATTATCCTAATGTCTGATTTAATCACATTCAATAGGCAGACCAAATACCAGCCAAAGTACACCAGAGGGTTTTAAACTTCTTAGACTATTCACTTACCTGTGGTAAAGCCTACTAAAGCCAAAAACTTAAATGTCTACTGTAACCAGTTAAAGTTTGACAATATAGATATAGCGATTTTTGAAGCATGGAAATGGCAGGTTCATAGAATAGTGACTGAGGTTAAAAATCTTCCATACTGTCTTTCATTGTTTTATAATCTTAATGGTGATCAATACAATTCCTGGACTTCTGGTATGTTTATTTCTTACATGCTGTTTAATAGTGAATTTCAGCTTCAATTCATATTTTTTTCCAATAAATATTCCTAATATTAGTTTACTGGTATGTCATGGTCCAACGTACCTTGATCATACACTGTAATTCTTGGTTTAATAACCTTTAACTGTACTTTTTGGAACAAAACAGTGTCTCCACTTTACTGATCATGGAAGTAAATTAAAATACCATACATTTTTTGATCAATTAAACTGAGGTGTTGGACAAGACAATGCCGGACGTAAAAACCAAGAATACAAATGAACCCATTAAATAAATGAAACTCGTATTATAACTTTTATAATTGCATTATAAAATTCCAAAATTGCCTCATAATTCTGCCAGGAAGAGGACACTTGAAAAGAGAAGTAAACCACGTCAGACAGTAATTACCTAATAGCTAGTCAGCAAGAATAACCCAAATGAATGTCTTTTTAATCCGTACAGCATGGCTCACTTGGTCATAAAAATAATGATAAACTATCTAAAATGCAGGATCATGGTTAATGCTCTGATCTGTACCATTGATTAGAAAAGCACTAATAACTATCTAAATTGAGTCGAATGCATCCATCATGACAGAGATGATCGTCATCATTGGATGCCTGTAGTTAATCTCTTAAAAACTGAATAGAAGTATCAAATATATCAGGACTTATTCTGTAGAGGACGAATGTTCTTCTCTACTCAGCATGTTCGCACCCCTGCCATCAGCAGCCTCACAACTGGGTCCCTCCTCTCCTCTGACCATCTGTCCTACTGGCAGACACAAATGAGTATGTGTCAAGAGGCAAGTAGAGGAGTTAAACAGAGAAAAGGAGAAACCAAAGATGTAATAATAGCACAGATGCTGCGATAAAACAGAAATACGCTCCAAAAGAAGCTTATCCTTCATAGCGTTGCTCTATAATGGGTCTTTTAATGACTGCTACTTGTCACAGCTTCTTAGAAACAGATATGCAAGAGATAGAGATCTTTTTTTTCCCCTTGACCACAAAATTGCAGCACAGACATGATGAACAGAACAAAGGAATGGAAAGACATTCTTGAACAAATGAATTAAGTAACGAATGGCAAAGAGAGAGAGAGAGAGAGGGAAAGACAAGTGTTTTAAAGATGAGGTAAGAGGTTTGCATTTTAAATGGCTTAAAGTAAAGGAAGTGAAAATATGAGTTACGGTATGTCAGTAAGATAGTCTTGGATTGAAGTCATGAATAAATCATGGCAAGAAATATTAAAGAGGTGTTATAGGAAAAGAATGAATAATGAGCTGGACTCAGAGTCGCTACCACCTCAAAGATGATCATTTTCCTACGACAGCATGTTATAAAGTGATGGGACTCTTATACTCTTTTTTTTTTTTTAGCAACAATTATAATGATTTAAAGTTTGATATGTTGTGTAATGTCAAACAAGTAAGCAAATTTTTTTCACTTCTGTTATAAACAGAACATACAGTAGCAGCTACAGTAAAACAATATAACTATAACATGAACTTTTATGAACTTAATAAGCTCCTAAAAACACTTTTCATGTTAACCAGAAACAAGAAAATGCAAAGTCATCTGTACTGAAGGCTTTCTTGTAATGGAAGGCTTGTTCTGACCCTGGAGACGCCTTCCACAAATGTTAAAGCAGAACTGTGCGTATTTCTGTTTTATCGCGCAACTTACAGAAAGCGGAACCATATCAATGAATATATTTTTTTTGTTAAATTATATATTGTTTTTATCTAGTAATTTATTGTAACAATTATAAGATAAGATTAGATAAGATAATTAGATAATGTGTCTGCTGTATGACTCCCTGTGTTGTTACTACAGAAATAATAATAATAATGTATTGCCAAAAGTGCGGATTAACATAAATATAAAACTCTGTGATTTCCTATTTGATAGAGAAAATTAGGTATGAATTAAGCCAGTCAGATTTGTGTACAGTTTTTAACATTTAAGGCAGAAATGTGGCTTATTGGTTAGCGCTGTGGCCTCACACCTCCAGGGCTGAGGATTCAATTCCAACCTCAGGTCTGTGCGCGGGGAGTTTGCATGTTTTCCCCATGCTTGGTGGGTTTCCTCTGGGTTCTCCGGTTTTCTCCTACAGTCTAAAGACATACAGAACTGGCGTTCGTTTCCAAATTGCCTGATGTGTGTGTTCTGTCCAGGCTGTACCTGTATCTGCCTCATGCCCAGAGTATCCTGGGATATGCTCCAGGCCCTTGTGACCCCTGTGATCTTCATTCATGTACAGGATGAAGTGGTATAGAAAATAAATCAAGGAATATTAACTTTTAGACCACTGTTAATTTGGGCAGCTTATTTTGATTTTCATCTTAGTCTTATATTAATATATATTAGTTTCAGTCACATTTTATCTTTTAATTATTACTATTTTTATTCACCAATAAATTAATAATAATAATAATAATAATAATAATAATAATAATAATAATATTAGGCCACATTTTTATTCAAGGATTTCTATTTCAAATGACAATTTTGCTAAAAATGACAAGTGATTTGTCTAAGAAACAGTCACAGTGCAGTGAGCACAAACAACGTGGTTTCACTATGACGTAATTTATAACTAGTGCAACTGCAAAAAACAGCACAAGAACAATAAGATCGTTAGACATTACACTGCTGTTGAAAAACCGTAAATCAGGAGGTTTACAGATTTCAGATAACAGACCCCTATAAATTCCACTCCTTTTTAAATAAATGCTGGGAATCACAGATAAACACTGGATGCACAATACTAATACTTCAATCATTCCTGCCTGAGTTAAAGTGGCTTCACACAGCTCACATTAATTTGAGCCCTTAGCCTCGTTCAATTAGTAATTGCAGTCTGCTCTAAAGGACATAAGAATTGTATTCACTTGTTGTAGTTAATTCAAATTGTGACCCCTCTCAGGGTTTACCATCAACAAGATAAACGATAAATGTGCCTTCACTCGATAACAATACTGCACAAGGTCGAGATTATATAATGCTACACATCTATTTTAGTAAACTGAATTAATTCAACATTGTGTTCACAATCTGCCTAACTGCTATGTGACTCTTAATGTTAACTGAGAGAGCCACACCAGGTAACAAAGGGCAGGGCAACATTTTTTATTTGATATTTTTTTAATCACCAATTATATGGGGCACTACTGCATTATTGGATAGAAAGATAAATTATTTAAAACATGTAAATCATAGTTATCGTTTTCAATTTTAAAAAATGTTATAGTCTCATCTTCATCATGAAAAACAAATCAACAAATACTTTTCATCCTTATTTTGATTGATGAAATGAGCAATGCTTTAGACCATCACACTTATAAACAGTAAATAATTACTCATGAAAAATAACATATTCTATCCGTGTTATATTTGATTCCTACAACACAGAAATGTACACAATAAAATCCTGGTTCAATTAAACCCCTACAGTAGAATCCAGTTATGTCCAGCTGTAATGTGGTTCGATCTACACTACAGTATATGCAGTTGCCATTCAGATTGTTCATTCATTTATCTTCTATACCACTTGTCGCGGGGGGAGTGGACCCTATCCAAGGCACCCCTATCCCAGGCACGAGGTGGGATACGCCTGGACAGGGTGCCAATCCATCGCACTCACGCGCTACAGGCAATTTGGGAATGCCAATAAGCCTATTCTGCATGTCTAGAACATGCAACCTCCATGCACACAGGTGGGAACCGAACCCTGGACCTAGTGCAAGCCATCGTGCTGTCTTCAAATTGTCCATTCAGATTTAAACCTGAATTACTAAAATAAATGAAATTTGTAAATCAGCTTAATCCTACAGTATGTAATGAGTTTAACATAAACATACCTTTTTAAAACTATGATTACCTAGTTATTTTAAAAAAATATATTTGAGTGGATATTCTGCTCTTAATTCAAATTTGTTTATAGACAAAATATAATCACTGGGGAATTTTTTTTTTCTTCAGTTTTTTAACCAGATTTGGTTTTCATGCTGCACAAATGTCAGTGAACCTAATGGGAACACAATGTTCTTGCAAAAGAACTATAATTATATTCTGCTTGTTGAGTATAATAGGAAGAACTTTGGTGTTCAGTCATGACTGCAGTGTTCTTTGAAAAATAAAACCACACCGTGATCCACTTGGAAACTTGGAAGAGGACTGAGGCCGTTTGTGTGAGGAGGTTATGTTGGTCTGAACCCAAGTGTGAATTGGTGAGAAAGTGCCCTAAGACTTTTGTGTTTGTGAATGTTCTGTGTATGCATGTACTTGTCTGCTTCTGTCTGTTTTCAAGGGAGGTGAATAGAGGTGATAGAGGCAGGCCACTGGGCACATTGTCCTGCCCTAATTCCTTGACATTTGCGGAGGATAAATGTGAGGGGAGGAGACACAGCTGGCAGCTACTACTGTTTCAGAGCATTTATGAGAGGCCAGGGGTGAAGGCCACCTGCAGTAGATTTACAAATGGACCAAAATGCAATGCTTTGTATGCAGCTAAGTATTACGCAAATCTTATGTCATGTCCAGTCAAGTTGTCTTCTGTAGCCCCACTTGTGTAACACCACTGATGGCCTCAACTGCGAACACAGCTCATCTGCACCCAGTTAACAACCTGTAGTACATCACATCACCCAACCAATCACCCAGTCCTAATCAGCAGTTGTTTTTTTTTAAAAAACCAAAGACGCATGTTCACTATCATACATACAGTGCAAACTTTTAAACTTGCTTTGCCCCTACACGATCACAGATAAGCAAATGCAGCTAATTACAGGCATCACTGCAGACTTTGTAAATTTAAAATATGCTACTTCCTTCTGAATGTCACACTTGTACATCTAACAGCAAATATCCTGAAAGATTAGGAGTAAAACAAAGTACTCATTTCTTACCCCAAGTCTCAGGAGAAGATATGGACTATTTGGATTAACCAGTGCTGAAGACCAATCTAAGCCAAGTCAAGAGTAACACGCAACCAAAACATCTGCTACTACAGCTTAAACCAGGATAAGTATCTTGTACTTAAACCATTCAAACGATGAAAAGCATAATTAGTTTAAGTAACATCAACTTAAAAGCACAATGGTCAGGACTTCATATTTTATGTCAGTTATATTTACAATCATGTCATTTGTAGTAAAATAATGATGAGGTGGTATCAAAAAGTTTCAAATGTAGTTTTGTACCACATCAACAGGTTACAAGGAGCATCGACCTTCAAAAGTCAGTATGCCAAACGACATCGTCTTGTGTACATCAGGAGATGTGAAGCTGGTGATATCCTGACCATGTGCATTACCAAGTCATTGTCCCGTGTCATGCGAAACAGCCCAGGTGATCCTCATGTGTGAGTTGAACATTCGCTCTGTTGCTGCCAAGTTCGTCTCCAGGCTGCTGACCCAGGAGCAGAAGGAACATCATGTCGAAGTCTGCCAAGAACTCTGTCAAGAACAGCGTGCCGTTGGCAACCCGTCCTTCATGTCGAGGATCACTACTGGTAACAAAACTTGGGTGTATGTGTACAACCCTTAGACAGTTTTACAGTGAAAGAACCCATCATCTCCATGCCCAGAAAAGGCGAGGCTCGTCCTACACTTGAGTGCACCGTCATTGGCTTTTTCAACATTCATGGCCATGTGCAGTACATTTATCTAAAAAAATAAAAATAAATTAAACGCACATTAACGAATTAAATATGCTGTAATTAATAATGAACTCCCAGATGTGCTAGATAAGTTTTAAACGTTAAAGATTGGGTTTCATACAATGACTAAAAAATTTTTTTTTCCATCTCTTATTACAGTACTGTATATTTAGGCTTTTTGCCACAGTGACATTTTCTGACAATTAAAACAGAGCCAGGGAAGAAAATGACGTCGACTTTACTGAGGTCAGCTGTTGATTACCATAGTCCAAATTGGTGAAACAGAATTTTTTTTTTCCAACTGTGTGTTGCTGCAAATAAGCCAGAGGCAGAAAAAATATTTGTCCAAGGAGCAGGTAAATTGCAGAAAAAAACAAATTTACTCTGTGAAAATAAGAAAAAGGTGCAACTTTCTCAGTAACCTCCGGCAAACAAGTCCTGAGTGAATTAGCCAATCAGAAGCTGCAAAACTTGAAAAGTTTGTTCAACTTACAAAAATAAGTACACCAGCTGTAGTGATTGATTCTTATACTGTTGAAATAATGCAAAGTTTAAAAAAATAACTTAAAAAAAAATGATTATTACTTAATCTGTTTGCCCAGAAACAACTTTTAGGTTAAAAGTACAGTTATGTGCTTTGGTAGATAACAAAACTGGATAATAAAGTTTTATTTGCTATTGTTCAATCAATGAGTTCATTACCCAGCGTAGTTAAACACAGGCTCAACGTAAATGACTATTCTTTGTGAAATCCAAAACAGTGAGAGGTTCATCGCTGCTTGCCGGCTGGTGCCGGAAATTTTCCACAGGAACCAGTGGGACGTTCGAATTAAATGCTAATCTTATAATGCATGTAATTGTACATTCCCCTTCCTGCTGAGCAGGAATAATGCCACAGTTTAATTTACGTCATGCACAGTATATGGATCGCTAGTTAATGAAATGTTAGGCTGGATTTTAGACTAGAACATGAGGGCTTGGGGTTTAAATTGAATAATTTTGAGCTTTGCATACTACAGTATATACATTGTGCGGTTAAATGCATTATGGAGATCTCGTGGCACAATGCAGTTTTGTTTAAAAAAGTATACAGTACAACTTATGCTTTCCTCCATTCTATTTTTGCTAGAATTGACGTGGTGGAGTTGATAGACATACTGTCGAACAGGACCTGCAAACAAACTGTAGAGACAGCAAACAAGGAGGCGGGGATTAGTGAAGGGTCAATTAACTGTGCCTACTAACACCACTCCAATCAACAATTGCCTCTAAATCCAATTTGCTGTCACTAACTGCCCGAGGGAATAAATAAATAAACAAATAAATAAATAAAAACACATCAGTGCCATCATCTGAAAACGAGTTTGCTCCTTCATGCTTCACAGAAGCTGGATTCATTCAGCAAAGTTAATGCTATCCAATGCGATAGATGATAATATAGACGATGAAGACGCTACGTCCATACTGCTCAACTGCTCCTTATGTTGTAGTATACGTTCCATAGAAAGACGCATTACAGGGGCACTACATACCGTATGGTCCAACGAGCCACTAGATTGGGCTGGACTGACAATCATTTTTCCCATGAGGCACTAGGACAAGCACGGTGCTGTGCTTCAGGAAGACAGAACGTGGGCGCTCTTATCAGAGCTGTCAGTCATAATTAGGAGCACTTCTCCACCTTCACCCACCCCTCATTTATTTTCCCCTCCTGCTGCATCACATTCTCCTCCAGCAGGTCCTGTTCATCTCCCTGACAATAGAATAATAGAGTGTAAGCAGCTGCATGACAGAGTGTTATTACAGCTAGCTCTCATTTACTAACAGGGCCCACCAAGCATGAGATGAGCCCATGAGACATCTCCAGGCACCAGGCTGTGTATAAACGATATGCTCACGTCAAAAGGCATATATGACCTTAAAGGCGGCGTCTTAATTGGTCAAATAATGGCACGGTCTTGCATAAATGTCTCCTCTGCTTATGCTGCAGGTCCAATGACTGGCATTTTTCCCGACTAGTAATTAACCCCAGTGACCTTGTGTCTGCTAAACTGTGCTTTTGACTGGCTGTCACATCCATTACGTTCAAAATGGCAGTGTAATGTATCCTAGCTGCCTGGAGTGAAATACTGTTGTGCACTGGCTCATTGAGAGTGAATTAAAAAGGAATCATAAATGAGGACAGGAGTCGGTATGTACAGTTTAATCGCAATGGGCAGCTTCTTTCCCAACAGAATCACCTGGGGCTTTAAGAGATCTTTAACACTACATTAGGCTGAAAGAGGTGAATAAACTATTCTAGATTCACTGCAGATATACAGTACAGTAACTACAGACATTATTATTATTATTATTATTATTATTATTATTATTATTATTATTATTATAGCTATGTACATTACTAATTAAATCACGCATGAATACACCATATTTTATATTGATGGTCAGGTGGCTCCATAGTAGGAGTGGTTCAATTCCCAGCCAATGCCCAAACCGCAGCCACTTGGCCACTTATAAATGGGAGGGTTGCATCATGAAGGGCATCCGGGGTAAAACCTGTGAGTTGTGTCTGAATCGGTTGGTCTGCTGTGTTTCCAATATTGAATTCTCAAATTTTGGTCAGTAGATGTTGAGTCATTGTCTTCAACAGCAGACTGGCATTTAAATCTTAAGTTCATATTAATGCACTCCTTCTAAACCAATTTCATTTCTATACAAGTCATCCACAGAAACTATGAGGGATGCTCCATATAAGGTAAATTCAGGTTGTTATTACATGGATAAAAAAGTGTGACAAACTAAAACAAATGAACGACCAAAATATCCTGTAATTATTGATAAGGTGAACCCTATTTATGGAAGGAATCTCCATAAATAGATTCGTGCATTGAAACAGTCAGTGTACTACCATGGACAGGGTCTTCTGGGTTTTATGCCATCATAACAAGTGCAAGTTTTGCTAGCTGATATTGAACAGGACGTCCCAAGCCTTAATTCTGACAATACAATAAATGGTATAACATATTGTCTACATATTGTCTGTTAGTATGGTTAAGAAATTCTAATTCCTGAGCTGTAAGAGGAATAAAGCATTTCGGGATATTGGGAAATAATCTACGTTAGGGAGCTAATGGAAACACCTTCCTCCCAACATATCATTGAACCTTTTACTATGTATTCATTTTCTCAGCCAGTCCTGCAGCTCTCAGCTCCATATGCATATAGTTTTGGTTCATTCCTCTCTCACTCTCACCTCACTACAGTACATACAGTACACTATACTTCCTCCATTGTATAGTGTATGTGTTTAAAACCTTGGGTTAGTTTTCTTTGTTCCAGTGTGAAGTACAGTATCGTGCATTTCTAAGCCTTGTTCCCTAGCTCATGTTCATGTTTATGGTTTTCTGATCTATGCTTGTGGACCTGATTTACAGACCATGAATGATGACACCCACCTGCTTTTGACCTTTGCTACGGACTCTGATAATTACTCCTGATTTACCCTAATGAATAAAGGGCACTTGTACCCTGCCTCTCTAACTTACACTGTTTTATTTCTTAATACTACAGTACTGTGTAAAAGTCTTGACACCACTCATTTCTTTATATTAAAATAAATGATGTAAATTAGATTAAACAAGAAATGGGAATAAATGGTTTACTGTGTGCAAGGGGAAAAGAAATAACATTTTAATGATGTATTAATTGTGCCACACAGACTGTAGAAGCCTTCAAACTTGACTGTTTGTATAAAGTTGAGGCTGAGGATGGAATAGAATCAAACTGATTCTAGTTGCCACTGAATGATGAGGTGAAGACATCTGGTCTGGGTCAGATAAAGATAATCAGCTCCTTGCGTGTGGGAACATTGTGTATCAGGCGTAGATTATGTTAGCAGGTTATGTTAGAAGTTTGTGTATAAAATGGAACGGCTGAGAGAAAGAAATCGCGTTTCTCCATGCTGCAACTGTTAGCTGAATGAGACTGGTCCTTCTGTAAAAGTTCTCTTTGTTACTTTGTTACACACTGTGACAGGCTGCAAAGTGAGTAATGATACAATTAAAACATTTTTTTTTTAAAAAGGTTCTTTATGTAACCTCAGCAGCAACCTCATTTCCCCTCTCATCTGTTCCTAGCAGGCAGGATCCAGCATCATCTGCACCCGTTTCTCACATCTTAAAGTTAGATGTTTTTTGATGACGGAAAATGAGAGCCAAAAAGTCTTTCAGTACGCCTGGAAAACTATTCCGTAAGACTACTTTAAAAACCTACAAACAAACAAACAAACAAACAAACAAACAAGCTAAAGTCTGGCTCTAAACAAAATATGAAACAGTGTGGTGTGGCTCAAGACTGTTGTACATTATTGTATGAATTACATGGTGATACACAGATTTCAGTATATTTGGGATAAAATAATAGTTTTAATTGTTTTATAATTAACCTATTTCTCCAGAAAAAAAAAGATCTGTGTTTTTGTGCTATGTCGAGAAAGTTGATCACTCTTCTAGGACCTGTCCTTCTTTAGTCACTGTCTATCTCTGTCACTGAGTTTTGACACTTAATTTTGATCACCGTTTCTTTTTCCCGAGGGGAATTTCTATCCTTGGCATGTACGGGTATGATTTTTGACAGTGTCACTCTCAATAAGTTTTTCTTCTGCTCTCGGTGCCTACACTTCTGGCACCCACTGACTTTCACTGTCTGCTGGATGCCTTATGTAAGAGTTGTAAATTCTGTGTCTTAAACTCCTTACTCAATAATATGCAATCATTATGGTATCAAGTATCATTAGTTTCATGAGAAAAGATCTGACATTTAAGGCAATTTGCACGCAAACCAACACAGCATACCATAAAACTGAGCAGTTGTTAAACATGAATACTGTATATATTTTTTTAAATATTTTTTTTCTAAATATTATAAAGAATATGCTTTTAATATTTAAATATTTGAACATTATATTAAACTAATGCAACATATTAAGTGATGCCAGGCACATAAAGCAAGTGTGACTAAGAGAAAAAAATAATAAAGGTCTTGGAGGGAAACAACAAAGCGAGTGTACAGAGGGTGAAGCAGATGAAGCTTGACAGTGAAGGTGAGAGGAAAAGGCAGAGCTGGAGGAAAAAAAGCTTTGTGCAGTGTCCTCTCACAAAGGTCTAAAGTTGTCATCGTACATTACTGTAACATCTTCTGAGATTTTGACTGCTAAATATTTTGCACATGGTGTATCCCATCCTATGTTTTGCATTTAGTATTACAGCTTTAATTATCGAGCAGTATGGGGTAGCAATTTTTGGTCACTGGATTAATGAGGTAATGATAAGTTCCACTTTAAGTCCACTTTAAAAACTTCTTAACAGGCAGAGATGCTACGCTTATCCTTGCCATAAAGGTCTGAGAGTTTCAGATGAGGCTTTAGATGCCAAGGGGTTTTAGCCATCAAAGATATGAAAAAAAGTTTTTTGGCACACTTTCCCAGAGTACAGCTGTCTGATCCTCATGCAATTGCACAGGTGCCAACGTGTTAAGAAAATATGATGGACACATGAAACACCCGGGTGTCTCGCAGGAGAAAAAAGTGAATCAAATCCGAGAAAGGGTGGGATCTTTTAATACACAAGGAGAGAAAAGCTTTTTCCTATTGTGACAAGCCTCTACACTACTTTACGTTTTGATTGTGGTGAAAGCTCAGATCTGACGGTTATTGTGTTTCTGAGAAAGATTTGAGTTAAACCATTTGACTGTTGTGACAGATTTCATGTGTGAATTATTTCACTTGTATACGTCTACAGTTATAATATATTTACTATACATTCATAACCAAATCTACTTACTGTAGAAGAAAACAAAAATACTGGCTGCAATTAGAATTAATGATCTATAATTAGAAATAAATTATGTGTTATTATTATAACAAATAATCCTTATGCACAGAAAGTCACTCACGACTTTTAAACACAAGCTTCGTCAACATCTCTTCTCAAAATGGATCTCTGTCCATAATAGATACATAATAATAATAATAAATCCAATAACACAGTATCTTCATCAATCAATTCATATGTCGTTTTTTTTTTTGTTTGTTTTTGTTGTTTTTGCATATGGTCTATCGTACAATATCATCTTATTCTTATTTTTTGATAGAAAGCTTTTATATAAGTCCTACAGCTTTGCTATATTTAAACCATATCACACTCCTAATAAATGTGCTTATACTGAATATATGCATAGCTGGGATTCAGCCGCAGGGCAAGTGCCGTAGCTAATCACAGCCATGCGGATATTCAACATAACCACATGATTGCAAGTGGGAATTTGCCTGTAGCCTTTAAAGCTCAGAGCATTTTAGCCATTATTTATTTTGCTGTTTTGTTTTTTATAAACATACTGTAGGGCTCAGTATAGATTGTGCAGTATAGAGTGACATACTTTTTTTCAGCAAAAAATATGCAATATGATTAACTATATTTTATTTAATTTTAACCAACTATTAAAAAAAAAAACATAACTAAGCAAATTTCTTTTTTTTAATGGGTCACATAGGCAAAGAAATACACAAGGTTTCAAATAATAAATGTTTTTTATTGTTGTTTTTAATTGGTTTTGAGAATTTTGCAAAGGCATTCCCATATTGGTTAAATTTACACATTATAAAAGTAATGATAACGTTTGTTCTACCTGACATGTCGAAAACGTAAATACACAGTGAAGTCTGAAGCCTCCGCTTTAACACACACCGGCACACAAGGCTTCTAAACTGTATAAGCACATATCCGTGCCGCTTGAGTTTTAAGTTTAAACAGTTCTATAAACAAGTAAAAATATGAAGTAAGTGACATTTTTTATATAATTCGACCAAACCTAATATTTCATTTTGTCCCGCTTGCTGAAATATACCTCAAAGATGGGACACTAATGCTATTACATGCCGGATAGTTACTGTAGCTCACAAAACCTACTGTATGTTTACACGAACAATATTTTTTCAATCAATGATTATAATCATAGTGATTAAAGATTCCAACTTAACTGTGTACTGTACATGAATGCTGATATGATAAGGTGTGCATTCGCATGCTCAAAGCATTTAATCAGAATATTACTTTTTTGATATGGACAGTAATTCTGTCTGCTGTGAAGTGTGCAGCACTTAAAACTCTTAAAAAGAGCATTTTAGCCAGTATTACGTACTTTTACAGTAATTTTTAGTAAATATATCTAGGGCTCAGGATTGTGCTGTATAGAGTGACGTATCCTTTTTTTCAGCACAAAATAGGCAATATAATGAACTGTATTTTAATTCAATTTAATTAACTATACAAGCATGACTGAGCAAAACATGTGACAGACAAAGAAACTGCGCAGATACACATGATCATATGTTTTATGATTACATGTTTTTGGTTGTTTAAAGGTTTGATATTTCCTGCCCATATTCTGGTAGCTGTAAAAGTTACGCGTCATAAAAGTAATGATAACTTTCAATCTACAATCTACAATGCACAAGTCTGAAGCCATTAACACACACAAGCAAGGCTTCCATATAACGTTAGGATAACAATCTTTTTCAAAAAAATCCCATTATGATTGTTTAAAAGAAATTCATAGTTTCATATATGATTGGTAAGATGTGTTACTATTTATTAAATACGGAGCCAGTCAGTGTCCCTTCCTCAGACAGAGACCCGGTTGATGAAAGCTAAGACAGGTGGAAGGAGAGAGCGTTATTCTTACAAAGTTTACTGATCGGGAACGGAACCTAAATTTCCCTCCTAGGAACTTGTCACCTAATATAACCCCGCACGTAGAGCAAACATGTGCAGAAAAGAAATATGTTTATTCAGACAAGAGAGAAACGATCTGATCAAGTATCTACATGGCTAATATTTACCGACTGAATGGATTATTTACACATCAACTCTCTCATTCTGATTGAAAATGTATTCAGATTAAATCAAACCGGTCCGATTTACAGTAGGTGGTTACACGATTCTTTTTTATTCTGATTGGGCTACTATTCTGATTATTAGTAGACTATTAGTGTCCATATAAAAGCTCCAAGTGATTTGTACATTCCTGCTAAAGGTGATGTCCGTAAAATTGGTGGGTCATCTTCCTTTTCATCATCAAATAATGAGCTTTTATATTTTAATGCAAAAGCTACGTTCCTGAAAAGTATCACGTGGCATGTCTGCCGCTGAACCAATTAAATTAGTGGACTAGAATTAAGTGTAGTATAAAAAAAATGCAGTGCTTTTGAATGTATGATGAATGCACTAACAGTAGGTATCCTTCGAATAATCAAAAAAAAAAAAAAAGTTGCTGCTTTTATGTGAACCACAACTACTGTATAATAAAACATAGTAATAGCACAAGATCATTATGAAAAAGAAAAATATGACTAATAACATTATATTGGTTATCTAATAATAATTATTATTATTAATAATAATAATATGCTAACAATTAAAAAAAATATTCAATGAGATGTAAATGCACACGATGAGCCAAATACTTCATTTACACTTCCGTAAGTAAACTAATTAAGTTAATATCAAAGCTGGAGCTATTCATTACATTACAGACGCGGTTCTATTTATGCAGCACACGCTCTGCATAACGAAGAAACAGCAGGAGAGAGAAGGTTCATTTGATTCATGAGTAGGTTTAATGGAGAAACGTTGAAGCATGAGAACATTTGCTAGAATGTGCTATTCCTGCATTCCCTCTATAAGCTGCATGTCACTCAGCTACCACACAATCCACAAAGTCTAACGTCAAACATGCAAATGAGATGAAGAAGAGGGAAAGAAGTCGGTCAGAGGAAGCAATTAATTAACACATGTTCATTATAAGTGGTGCCCTGCGCTCATATTTAGCTTGGTCTGAGTAAAAAAACAAAAAACAACAAAATAACTTATAAATATTCATTAATCTGCTAATTGTCTGCCTCGCTGTCTTTATACATCTGTTAAATTATATCAAAAAGCTCTCAAGAAACATAATTAATGTTCTCGGGGCATCAACTTCAGCGTTTTTTAGTACATGGCATTGTAATTAGATTTATCAGCTTTGTTTACGCAGCTGGTTTGAATAAAAGTACTTTAAAGCTGTTTAATCCCGTAGCCCTCATTCTGCTTCATTTGAATAGGCAGGCTTGGCAATCATGAAGTTTTCAACAGTGTTCACCAACACACACACACACACACACACACACACACAGTAAGAAAGTTCTCTCTGTGATAGATAGTATATAGTATAGTATGGTATAGTATATTTACTCTCTTTCTCACTCATCATCTATACCGCTTAATCCTGTATTCAGGGTCATGGGGGGACTGGATCCTATCCCAGGAGACTTAGGGCACAAGGCGGGGTACACCCTGGACAGGGTGCCGATCCATCGCAGGCCACACACACACATACACACTTTCACACACTCATTTGCACACTACGGGCAATTCGGGATCACCAATTAGCCTAATCTGCAGGTCTTTGGACTGTGGGAGGAAAGCGGAGTACCCAGAGGAAACCCAGCAAGCACAGGGAGAGCATGCAAACTCCATGCACACAGAGACGGGAATCGAACCTGGCCGGGAATCGAACCCGGAACCTGGTGGTGCAAGGCGACAGTGCTAACCACTACACCTAGTATTATTCACTTTTATTTAATTTGAGTTTATTTCAAATTCAATAATAATTATTATTAAAATTGTATTTGTCACATAGAAACAGCCTATCACTAGGGGACTTGGGGCACAAAGCTGGGTAAACCCTGGATGTGGTGGCCAATCCATCGGAGAGCACACAATCACACACTAACTCACTCACACAACTACGGGCAATTTGCTAACACCAATTAACCTATCGTACATGTCTTTGGCTTGTGGAAGGAAACAGGAGTACAGTACCTGCAGGAAACAACCAAGCACGGGGAGAACATGAAGATTTTATGTAAAACCTTTTATGAAAACTTTTCTGTAAGGAGATGTTGATTTAACTTTGCGTAAAAGTGCTCAGTGCTCGTGTGTCAGTGCTCTGTAATGGTCAGGAAACCTTTGTTTTGGGGAATGTTCAAGACTATAGGCTTTGCTCTTTTTGTGTGTAAAAGGTGAGTGATGGATGTTTATAGCTGCTGTATAAATAATAAAATTATATATA
>QMIH01000655.1:216738-269302 GCA_003987875.1 Clarias batrachus | reverse complement strand
TTTTTTTTTTTTTTATCTCATTCTCCTTCCATCACATATACCCAAAACACAAACATGGAGTGGTGGAAGAGAATACATGAACTAAGACGATGAGGAATACAGACCGATTCAAAGGCTTCATTATCTGCAATTTAGAAATGATTGCTCTAGATGATTGGATTTTTTTACTTTTTTTTTTTTTCTTTTATAAATTACCTTTGTACCTCAAGAGGCTCTGGCGTAGGAGAAAAGCTTCACTTATCTCTTTTAAAGCACATTTACGATTCAGCCTCTTGTAGGATGCCAATGAAATGTGGCTAATCGTGTCTGAAACACAACTCGGCCACGTGTGAAATAAGGCTTTCTCTCCCTGATGGCACTTCTACATCGATCTGTGAGAGATCTGTTATTTCTATCCATCTACTCATTTAATGCCTCATATCTAGCTCATAAATGATTTAAATCGCTATAATGCAGCGAAACCAAATCCTTTCAATAAACAGGAAATATTTAATAATACACTCATAATTATTCCTTCCATGCAAATCAGCTATCTGACAACATAATGAAGTATCACGTTCTTGCTCTGTTGATCCACATCAAATTACATTTTTAAAAGACATTTATGTTTCCATTTTGTTTTTGTTTTTAAAGGGATCTCCCTTTTGGTGTTAAGCAACAGATAAAAGAGTAACCAGCATGGTGTTGGACATGCAAATGTGCAGTAATTTGCATGACTCAGATTTACAAAGGTGAAGGTAAGGATTTGGGACCGTGTTAGCAGTTGTAACTTTTTATTTTGTAAGACTTCAAATGATACTGAAGTCAAACAAGATACACTGGCCAAACGTTTCCAGACACCTGACCATCACACCCAGGTCTCTCTCAGCCGCTCCCCAAACTGTCGTGATTAAGCATTCAGCATACAATTGTATAAGACGTAGCTGCAGGATGAAGATTTCTGACTCACTGGAACTATAAATCTCAGCAAGCGAGGACCATGAAGACAAAGTCTGGTAAGTTAATGAAGAAGAACTTTAGCAGTCTGCACACAGCACCTTGACCTTCAACGCGTTTATATTCGAATGGAACGCCCCCTGTGCATCGGGCCTTCTCATCTGACATCAGTTCTTGACCTTGCTCCTGCTTTTGTGGATAAATGATCGTAGATTTTCACAGCCCTATAACAAGATCATTCCTTCCAAGCAAAAGCAGCAAGTTAATTGTAATTGTTTTTGATACGGGGAGCTCAACAAGTATGGGTTTGAAGGTGTGCACATACTTTTAGTAATAATTTGACTATCTTAAAATGAGGTTAAAAATAATACTAAGGCAGTGCCAAGAATATTTTGTTCATTTGTACACTAATGGCACAAATCTTTCTAAAAAAGATCTAAAATGTGACTAGTGGGAAATTGACACATTTTGAACATAATTGTATATAAATGCTATCATTTTTCAAATGCATTTTAGAACATTGTTCTCAAATGTAATTAAAGCACATGATAAATATTTTACTTTGACATTACTTCATGCACTTCATAAACATTGGTGCTATATGTACTGTACTGTATTTCTTGCAGGGTTATTAACATGTCCTGTAAGTACAGTATAATATGAAAGAGGCAGGATATTTTCATAATAATTTTCTGAGTATAGAAAATGCATCTGGCAGCATGGTGGCTTGGTGGTTAACACTGTTGCCTTGCACCTCCAGGGTCTGGGTTTGATTTGCGGCCAGGTTTGATTCCAGGCCCTGTGTGCATGGAGGTTGCACGTTTTCAGTGTGCTTGGTGGGTGTCCTCCGGGTACTCTTGTTTCCTCCCACAGTCCAAAGACATGCAGATTAAGCTAATTGGCGTTCCCCAAAATACCTGTAGTGTGTGAATAAGTGTGTAAGTGGGTGCATGTGTGCCCTGTGATGGATTGACACCATGTCCACAGTGTTCCTTGCCTCGTGCCGTACTGTAAATCTCCTGCGATAGGCTCCAGGTCTCCCGCGGTCCTGTATACAGGATCTAGACGATGATTGAGTGAGAGATAGAGAGAAAATGCATCTACTGTGTATAGTAAGAGGTTTCTCTTGCATCCTTTTTAAGTAGGATTTTATGTTCATGTGGCCATTTAAGATTTTCAATCAAATTTTTCCTTAAAGTAACTACAACATACATGTCTTTTATCTTGATAGACGTTTCTCCATTATGTCTGTACTGCATGTTCCATCTGTTCATCTTCACCATCTGCTTGTTCTGTCCTCATACAGGATGCGTCCAATTAGGCTTTTAATCTGGAGCATCACTAAACTAGTTGTGTTTCATCTAACTAGTCCTCTAAATTCTTATCAATGTTGTAGACATTTACTCCTAATTAGAAATACTTATTATTTGGATGGCCAGGTACAGTATGAGTGTGATAAAGCTGAACACTCCTAAGCTGATAATACTCAACCCCATCCTCGTCTTTCCATGCATGTGCCTGATGATCATCTGAAACAGAATCCCAGAGAGACAAAGCTGCTAGATATCTTTAGAGATGCTTTCTCATGTCAACCTCTTGTGATCTCTCTGGAGAGCCCTTGGATCAGACCATCTGGCAATATGTTAGAGGTGAAAGTAAAAGACATACTTTAAGGCTTTGTTCTTTCATGGTAATAAAAGCCTTTTCTCAATGAACTGAATCACTGGTTGTCTTTAATCAAAGACGAAAGGCCTACTTCTTCATTAACTCCTCCTGTTCCATCTGAGATGAATTATATAGTGAAATCCTCAGGTTCTGCTTGGGCTTAAACTTATTTTGTTGACAAGTTTTTACCTCAGCAGCTTTGTGCATTACCCCTAATTCCACTCAACTATTTGCTGATAGTATACATGCAGTCGCAGTAGTTGTCTATTCTTTGTTCTTTGTTCTGAAGTCTACTTTTTTGTATAGTAATAGACGTTTTTTTAAAAGGTAAATCTGTCAGATCTGAGCTAATCAGCGAATTAAATCTCTTAGTTAGCCAGCTGGTTCTGGTAAAGTGTGTTGTTAATTTATGTTGCGTTGTTAATTTATGTTGTTGCATGTATGTAGCACCTTGGTCCTGGAGGAACATTGTTTTGTACTGTACTGTATATGGTTGAAATGACAATAAAAGCCTACTTGACCTGACCTGTGTCCATTTATTCGTCCAGATTTTTTACCTCTGCATCTGTACAGATCGTCTTTAACTTTTAAGAAAATTTCAGCTTTTACTTTGTTTGTCATTTTGAAGATTGATAGCTAGCCAAATCGAGTTACAGGAGCAACTTTGTCATATAGCTGCAGGGCATCGTCTGTCTGGAACTTTGGGTACATCATTTGCACAGACATCTTTGCGTACTTCTATCCTGGATTTCTCTTTACTATGATATTGAATGTTGCTGGAAGGCAGTGAATGAGAACAGTCTCATCCCTTATGTGTGGGATTGTTAAAGTTGTTTTAGAACTAGCTAAAAAAAAAAAAGTCCTATTGTGATGCTAGTATGGCACACGGCTGCAAACTTCTCATCTGAGGAAAATAACCAAAGTCAAACACAATACAAAAGGCTTTCTGGATTGTTTTAACGGACATAAATACAAAAGAAAGTTTTGACTTCGATTTTTAGTTGCAGCACACGTAGATCCTGATCTAATTGCACTGACGTGAGAATATGTTGTTGCTGGAAACTACAAAACACCTCTGTAAGACAGTCTTTAGAAGGACATCGGTCACATGTTGTTATATGTAAATGTAAATGTAAATGACGCTTTGGTAAAATGCTAATACAGTCAACAAAATGGAAATACCAGGGCATGACATTCAGAATTCTCCATATTCACTTACCTGAGAAAACAAAACAGTGGTAGCATAGGCAGAAATCATTAAGAAGAATGTTAAAACGAGTCAGGTCCTAAGCTCTCTAAAGGTGTGAATATGGTGCGGTGATGGGGGCTTTGAACTGAGCCAAGATGCTGTTACTTTCGCTTTGAAGCTTGTTTGAGATTCAGCTCACATCCTGTCTGAAAGTCAAACTCTGAGCACTTTCAAAAGAAGAGAAAGCAAGGTTTTACTCAACGGCGATTAAATACCATCGATACAGAGCCCCACAAGAGTTCCATCAATATACATACTTACGAAGGTAAATCTATACTAATCGCTGGCCTGATCATCTGTGATCGTCTGCACCTGTTTCCTCTCTGTGTCAAGCCATAAGTTTAAGTTTTTTTTTTTTTCTTAATGCTTGAATGATTCATAGGTCATTGTGTGGCTTAACAAACCAAAAATTCCTTTAAAATCGATTAAGTACAGGGACTTGACTGAAAATAAGTCCCAAGATTTGGGGACATAAAAATCTTTCGGAAGACTTAAGACCTATTTTTCAAGACTACAATGTAAATACAAGCAAGTCTGGCTTTTTGGAAGCAGAGTATAAAAAAATTAGAGGGGCTCAAGACTTTTGCATAGTACAGTACTGTATATTTCTGAAAGACATACAGGAAGCTGATCTGGGCCAATTTAAATTTAGATTGGATAGTCGACTCGGGCAACAACAGCGACATCCTGAAAGACATATTACAAATATAAGTCCCCAGTAAGTAGTGAAGGAAGACTGACACATCTAAAGTCATACGAATATATAAATTAAATGAAACAGATTCATGAATGCAATGTATAGTGTATACTTTCAGTGTTAATTCACCAGATTTAAAAACATATCCCATTGCAAACATTTTTTACACACTCTCACCATTTTCACAGTTTCAAAAGTAACTGAACAAAATAATGACCATAAATATAACTTGGTTGATAAAACTTTGCAGTCAATACCTGTCTGAATTCTGGAAGGTTCAGTTGAGATGTTTAGCCAGGCCCTTAAGAAGCTCTTGGGTTGCTTTCATTGTACATTTTGGGTTATTATTCATGTACTGTATATAAAGCACTATGCTATCAGTTTTGCAGCACTTGTCTGGCTCTGAGCAGAATGTATGGATCCAAACATTTCAGAACTACTCCTACTACTTCTACCAGCAGTCACATCACCACAGACATACATGCCCGTGCCATAACTTTTGTTCAGGAATGTTCTGGCATTTAAAAAAAAAATATTCTCTAGCAAACTCTAGGGTGGACTTTTCTGTTCTTGAGTGTCACCGGTGACAAAACCTCTGTATTTAAATTAATCAATGTGTCTCTTGATTGTAGGCTTTGACAATGATCCTCCTCTGAAGTGTTATTGACTTGTCTAGATGTTGTGAAATGCTTTTGCTTCCCCAAGGATAGAATTATGTGCTCAACTGCTTTTGTGTCTTTCAGGACTTGTGCTGTTGTTGAGCTCTCCAATGCAAATCAAATTGTTGATTTGGCCACTCCTAAAGTTTCTGCTATCTCTCTGATAGGCCTGGGTTCTTTTTTTCCCAGTCTGATAATGCTGTTCTTCATTTGCACTGGCACCTCTTTGCAGTACATATTGAGAATTCTCATAAATAGAAACCAAATGCAAATGAAATATGTTTAATCAACGGCAGACATTTTATCTTCTTTATTGTCAAGACATAATGGGGAAAAAAGGCCACAAATGGCCATCAAACTGCTTATCAGTCATTTGTCCAAATGGACAATCGTGGTTATAATTCCCTTGTAATTAATGTTATATTGTTATTCAAACCCTTGAATGAAAGAATATACTTTAATCACATCTTGATTGCTTCATTTGATCCATTTTGGTGGTGCAGAGGCAAAAATTGTAATTGTAAACTCTCATTGTCCATATGTGAGAACTTCTCATCAGTTCTCACATTACCCTGTGTATACTGAGTATATAAAATAATATACAGTATAGAGTGCAATTGCATCTACAACCTGTCCTTGTGTTACTGTCTTTATTGCTGCTGGATAACTAGAATTTTCTTCAGGATCAATAAAGTATCTATCTATCTATCTATCTATCTATCTATCTATCTATCTATCTATCTATCTATAATATGTATGCTTTTAGCACTTAACATTTCAAGATTTCCATTTTTTTTTTGTGGGACGTACAGTACAAATATCAACCACATGGGGGCTACACTTATTCACTGTCACTTCTGAGAGCAGCTATGATTTATTTCAGCTTTTTGAATAAATGATTATTATTTCATTAATTGTGCATGAACTTCGTATTAATTTGCATTAACTGCACATAAACAACGTTAAACCTCTGTTATGTTAAACACTTAAGGTAGAGAGCTGGCTAATGATAACATTTAAAAGTAGACAGAAGATAATCCATCCGGAATCGATTCCTTACAAAAGCTTGTTTGTTTATATTGTCATAGTGCATTTTCATTATTTTTCGTCATTATCTGTAAATGCGAAAACATTTTCATTATATTGTGAAACAATGTTTGTTGCGCTCGTCTTGAATACTATAATCAGTGCGTTTATCTCAGTCACATAAAAAGTCATTTTCACACATTAAAAAAAGTAATTATGTCTATTGAATTTCAGTTATTTTGAATGATGTACAAATTTCCTCAAATATACAAATTAAACTATATTAATAATGAACATAATTAGTAAACACATCTGTACAGAGTGTTTCATCCAGTTTTTATGTACAGTAATAAAGTATATGCTGTCCTCTAGAAGGTACACCATGGCTAATCCCCTAAACAACCAATGATAACAAGAACAGCACCTCTATCTGCTAGTCATTTATATACGGACAAAAGGCCATTACACCTCACAGCCATCACTCTTCACTGTTATCTTTGGGGATTTCTAGAATTTCCCTCAATATCTGTATACATCCACATATGGTATAAAAGGTATCTGGTTGTTTTTACGAAATTTACTCTTGCATACTACCTTTTAGCTGGGATTTCCTATACCCATGTTTGTCCAGGATACAGCTCATTTCATGCAGCGTTGGCTCTGTGTACGTGAAGTTTGCATGTTCTCCATGTGCTTGGTGGGTTTCCTGCTGGTACTCGGGTTTCCTCATGCACTCCAAAGACATGCAGGTTAGGTTAATTGGCATTCCCAAATTGCCCCATAGATTGTGTATATGTATGTGTCCACTGCAATGTCCAGCCTCGTGCCCTAAGGCTCCTGGGATAGGCTCAAGGCTTCCCACGACCCTGTATACAGGATAAAGTGGTATAGACGGTGCGTGAGAGTGAGTGAGTGAAGATCATCGATGATTATTATGTAGGAAATGCTTTTATTTCTTTATATAATTTGATTTCTTTCTTCATAAAGAATATTATCAGCCTGAGGGAGTTTGAAAACTGAAATGAACCCACTGCGTTACATCAAGTTTATGTACAACTTTATGTACTTTATACTTTGTAAAGTAGGTTTAAATCAAGTGAAAGAACAAAAAAAAAGTTAAACATAGGCCTTTTTATATGGAAAAGAAAATCAAAGTTGAATTCAAAGCAGGAACTGGTCTGTGGCAAGACAGGTGAAACAGACTCTTAATGCATACAGTAGTGAATAGGATGCCCATGTTAAAGTGAGTGTGCAGTAACCAGAGAGGAGAGGAGGAGTTGGTTTTGAGCACCACGACCTGGGTGGCGTTCACAGTCACCAACGATGCCGGTTTAAATACGGACACGTGCACAAGCTCAAACTTTGGCACTTTGGAAGTTCATTCGTCATCATCTTAGTGCGCAGTGAGTGGCAAGTCCGAGTAATAATAATAATAATAATAATAATAATATATCCACAACGACACTCAGTGTATCAGCTCTCTTCCAAATCTGGACGTTTCATCATTTCCACGCGAGCAGAGAACCCGATCCCGGCTCTGGCGTTATTGCCGCGCACATGGCCGATCACCTGGGGCCGGAGTGCCAGCTGCAGGAGCGCGCCGAGCTCCACGGACCCGCGGAGGGAGCGGACGCGCAGCGACCGCACAGAGCCGCCGTGCGCAGCCCCAAGTGCGCGCGCTGCCGCAATCACGGCGTCGTGTCGCGCCTCAAGG
Organism: Clarias batrachus; assembly: GCA_003987875.1. Lineage (NCBI taxonomy): Eukaryota > Metazoa > Chordata > Actinopteri > Siluriformes > Clariidae > Clarias > Clarias batrachus. The sequence goes on along the minus strand of QMIH01000655.1, from coordinate 261,356 downwards.
GCCACAAGCGCGCGTGCCGCTGGCGCGAGTGCCAGTGCGCGAGCTGCGTCCTGGTGCTGGAGAGGCAGCGCGTCATGGCGGCGCAGGTCGCGCTCCGCAGACAGCAGGCCGGAGAGGTGCGTGTAGTGTGTGTGTGTGTGTATATGTGTGCGCACTCAGAATGTGTGTACAAGAGTACAAATATTTTGTTGTAAAATTAAAATGTCAAATGTATACAAATATAAATGTTAAATAAATAAATATATAACATGAAATTGAATATAAATAAACATAAATGTAATAGAATTAAAAAATATGTATAAACATAGAAGTTTAAAATAAACATTTTGCTCATGTTTTTATAATTATTGGCGTTACTATGTAACTCAAAACAACAACACCATTGTAACACTTTTCTGCATTACTGTTTATCATCTACAAACAGGATGCTTGCATGTTATTGACTATACATTTATATGACAAACTATATAGTATATATCTAAGGGTAACTATGACTACATTGATGTCATTACTATAACCTATATCCTCAGAATTACTGTAGACTACACGGTTCTCTCTGACATTGAGTGAATTATCTAACAGGTTGTTAAAGTTCTGATACCTAGCTGGTGCTTCTGTTTTTGCACCTAGGTGGTGGACTAACTTCCTCTAGCTGTCTGTACAGCCGAGTCACTGGCAATGTTTAAGTGATGACTAAAGAACAATCTGTTTCTTAGCTTTTTGGGTTAATTAATCCCACCAAAAAAAAAAACTTAAAACAGTATTTGCATGATCATCCTTAGTTAGTAGCCCAGTACGCCAGTGTAACAATCAATCCAATGAAAGGAAATTTCAAAGCACCTTAATGTAAATGTAAAGTCAAAAATATTCGTGCAAAGCTGCTCATTTCATAATATTATTTAACTCAGATTTAAAAAAATAAATAAAATAAAAATATATAACATCAGTCTAAAATCTGTGTTTACCATCCATAAACAGTATGCTTGCATTTAGTTGCATATAGTTTAATTAATCAGCACTACATGAGTATTAAAAGTGTTCAAAAGTATGAGCTCATATTTTTTTAAATACTTTTAATACTCATGTAGTGTTGATTAATTAAACTATACACTATATGTCTATGAGTAATTATGGCTACAACAGTGGCATTACTTTAACCCATAACCTCAGTCTTACTGTAATCTACATGGTTCGCTCTGACATGCAGTGAATCATGCAAAAGATTGTCAAAGATATTTACACATAGCTGCAATTTTTTTTAACTTTACATGTTAACTCAGATTCATAAAAAAAAAAATCATTATAACACCTTTCTGCATTATTGTATACCATCCATAAACAGCATGCCTGCATAGATCATACTTATGTTTTCACTTTAGATACTCATATAGTGTTGATTACTTAAACTATATACTATAATTTATGGGTAACTATGGCAACAATAATGGCATTACTATGACCCATAACCTCAGTATTACTATAATCATCCTATAGGTTGCTATTGTCACAGATATTCATGCAGAACCGCTCATCTTTATTAACATTACTATTTCACTCAGATTCACAAAATCTTTTTTTACCCCTTCTGCATTAGTGTGTACAATGCATAAACAGTATACTTGCATATTATTTTCTATATTTTATTTCACACTTTTAAAACAATGTACATAAACTATACACTGTAAGCAATGTGTAACTATGGCTTCAATGATGTCAATACAATAACCCATAATCTTAGTATTAGCCTACATGGTTCTTTCTGACATTCAGTGAATCATCTAACAGGTTGCTGTCACAAATATTCATGCAGAGTTGCTCATTTTATTAACAGAGTAACAAAACGCAAAGAAGTGCTCCTTTCCTGAGACGACAAACCTACCAGCGCTACAGCAAAACACCTAGCCTCCTGGCCAAGAGTTTACTAGAGGGTAAGCCATAATTAACATGTATCTTATTAACCCATCCACAGGGAGGAATTGGATTAGCTCAGGCAAAAGTACAGATCCCTCTGGCAGGAAGAGGATCTATTTGTGATTATTGAAGGTAATTAAAATTATGTAAATGAAGGTCAGGTAGGCTAATTACCCAATGGAATGGAATGCTATAGAGAGAGAGAGAGAGAGAGAGATCAGCAAAAAATGTATACATACTTACACACTTCAGGAAAAGAAAAATGTGTGTATAATATATTGCTATACATTATATATATATAATATATATAATGTTATACATATTTTATTAATATAATATACATACATTTTGTCTTTTCCTGAAGTGTGTATACATTTTTGATCAGGTAAAAAAATGTATTTTTATATATATGGAAGGAAATATATTTTTAAGGCTGCTTTTGCCCCTATATGAGACAACATAACCTGAGAATAAGCACTATTAATACAGAAAAAAAGAAAGACATATGAAAAACATAAAAACATAAAGATAATGAAGAATGATAAACTATAGTTTATACTGATGTCAAATCAAAAGAAATGGTTTGGGCCAATAGTTATGCCTTAAAATACTGAACAAGATGTTGTGCTTTTTGTTTATACATAGGATGTAAATCACCAGCGTCAGAAGACTGGCAGACGAGACTCCACTATCCTCCTCTTAGTGTTAAGATGAGGAAAAGGAGAGCTTTTGCTGATAAAGAGTTGGAGAGTGTGATGCTGGAACGGGAGCTCAGACAGAGAGAAATGGAAGAGCTGCGTAGAATTGTCCTCCTTCAGGCTACCGTGGCTCCAAGTCCCTCACCTTGCTTCTGTCCGCTGTCTGACACGGGCATGCCCGGCTATGTGCCCGTGTATCAATCCAGTCCACTGGTGTTTGACTGTGATCGCTGCCACACACAGGAGTTCAAAACCAGGTCTGTAGAGCATTGTCCTCGGGACATCCTCACAACACAGAATTTTTCTCCGTCCTTAAAATCGTGGGACACCTGCACTGGGACAGAGACGTGTCTGGAACCTGCTGCTCTGCCCTCGTTTCAAAGCTCACACTATTATTGTTGCAAAAACAGAGGAAATACAGAGGTGGAAAGGGTCCCCGCTGACTCGTCTCACAGCACGCCTCCACAGAGTGCCGCTGCTGACAGACTGGATGTCACGTCAAAGCGAGACAGCACTCCTTTTCTGTCCGAGACGAAGATGCTGTCACAGACTGAGCAGCCAGAAAAACACTGCAGGGCACCGGGGCTTGAATCACTCACACACAAGCACTGGGACACTAAACCCGACTCAATCAAGAACGAGAGGCCCTTACCTTTTTCTGTCGAGGCTTTGCTGATGAGATGATAAGAAGTATTCTCTGTAGAATTGGTTTTTAGAGATTTAGTGATTTATTTTTCTAGATTGTTTTTTGATAGAGGAGCCCATGCTACAGGTGTTACTCTGAAGCTGAATAATTAGGGTTAAATATGTCTTAATAATGTGCCTTAGGTTGTAATTTGTTTGCTAGTTCATTCTGAGTATATTTTTTATTTATTTTATTGTTAGTCACATATTCATTTATACAAGCTTTATATTTCTCTGATTATTCTGTATAGTAGCCATATATTTGTACTGGCTTAATACATACATAAATGTACATAAATGTGCTACATATATGGTTTGATTTTAAATTAAAATCCGCAGAGGGAGGTTACCATTAATGCACATGTGCGTATGTTTTAATGATGGTGTGTGATTAAAACTTTTTTTTTTTTTAAACAAAAATCCCTGGAATTTTACAGACATGACAAATAAAGAGAAAGAAAGCACTGAGCGATCACTGTTAAAAGTTTATTACTTATGACAAATTTGATATTAATAAAGTATGATGGTATGTGTACTGTATATACAGGCCGTATAATGTTTTGTGTTTCATAAAGCTGTGAATTGTTTGACAGCCAACAACTACTGAAACTGAAAGGAATGAAAAGGGGGAGAGAAACTGTAAATAGCTTTGATGCAACTATTACTTATTGTACCTATGCAACTATAAAGAGATTAAAAATTCTTTAAATAATACAAATTCTTTTTAATCCTTTTTAATTCTTTTTAATTCCTTCTTGTGCATTTTTACAAACAGGGCACCCCAAAGTGTTTCTGATAATTAATTTATATGTATATAATATACAGAGTCAGCCAAAAAAAAACTTTTAAACTTAAAAAATATATATTTTAATAATCAATTTATTGCTATACATTATATATGATATATATTATTAAAAAATTCCTGAAGTGTGTATAAATGGTATTGTTCAAATAATAATAATAAAAATATATAAATATAATCCCATAAATAATTTAAAGTTGAAGAAAGCAATAAACTTCTTCTATTCCGACCAGTCAGATATATGCATTTAACGGTATGAGCTATAATAACAATTTTTTTTAAGTGATGATTTGGCACTTCACACACTAAATATACACAAAAGTTATTTCATATATACCTTCTTTTGTATACAGTCATGATCACTTTTCCCCCTTTTCTATATAAGGGTGACTTCAGCTCAGTATACCTGCACATCTGATAAAGTTGCCTTAGCAACATTTTTCTTTATTCTCACACGATCGTGATTTTATTCTGGAGCCTCGGCAGGTTTGTTTAGCCTGCAGCTGATCTGTATCCCACCTCTTTTTTTTCTCTCTTCCTTTCTTTTTCTTCCCTTCATTACAATTTCTCTCATAGGGGAGCGAGATAGTTTTGACATCTCTGGACCGTGTGGCGTCAACACCAGTGATAGCGGCGTGCCCTCTTTCTTTGTCTGTCTCTATCTCAGCACATCTCAGAACGTAGATAGGGGCGCCACATAAGGACGCTTTCAGAGGAACCTTAATCATCATTCCCATGCCAGGGAGAAAATAGAAAAAGACTTGAGGTAGAAATGAGGCTTGTTCAGAATTAATATTATGCTTGATATAATGAGATAGAGGAGCATTCTATGTTGTAGATGTGCCATAAAGCTCTATAGATGTGCCTTAATAAATGATATATTTATATGTTATATATTTATAAATGATATATGTATATAAATGAGTGCTTTAGTTCTAGACAAATCATTGGTATGACTTATATAGACTGGAAACACAATAACTCATCAGAGCAATAACAGAAACAACCAGAGCTTTTTGTTTGTTTGTTTGTTTGTTTGTTTGTTTGCAATTATAACTTGCCATAGTATTATCTGCTTTTGCTTTATAACAGCTAAGCTACGCCGACCTCTATCACTCCTGACCAAACTCCTAACTTCGCCAGCCAGGTAATTAACAACTACATCAAAAGCATATAACAAGCTCTTCACCTTTACCCGTGTCCTTAAATTTAACTTAAAGTCAACTGTATTTTCATTTTTCATTTGCATAGGTTACAAACAAATGTGTGTCCTTTGCCAGGTGAATCTTTCACGCTCATTAATATGGCCATGGATGTTTGACCTTATTGTGTTTTTTCAATGACTCAAGAACGATTCAAGAATCTATCCTCTTTCGCTTTGTATCTGTGCCCCGATCTGATTATTGCCCTGACCAGTCCATGGTACACTGTACACTTTATTATTTATACATTAAATAGAAATAATAAAAACAGTTTTTAATTCATTCTTTGTAATTTGAGTGATTAAAAGAAAAAAATCCTGTTGAACAGGTAATGTAAAAATTGTACTTAAGCTACAAGTAGTGTTGCTATGTGTATGGCTAGATACTACACAACAACGGAAATGATAGATTTCATCGTTTAAACTAATAACATTTCTATCCATCTTACTTTTCACCATAAAATTATTCTTATTGATATGCTGCTTTTTAGCAGGTGACTGGATTTTTTCATCTTTTTTTTTCCATTGTTCTTAGTTTTCTAAGTGACTTATTCATTAGTATTCCTCCCACCTCCTCAAAAGGAAAAAAAATAAAACTTTCAACGGTATGCAGCTCCGAATTGGGTCAGGATCAGCATGCGGACGGAACAGATAACAGGCTTAACCACAGCGTTAGCTTTTTCTCATGTTAAGAAGGAGCTTCTAAGCCAGAAGTCTTGTTAAAGTGAAACTTTTTCTCCTTCCTATTTGCATTTCAGTAACAATTCACCACAGTCAAGACATGACTTTGCTAACCCGGCCAATCTCATGCCCTTTAAATATGTCGGTATAAAATATTGCCACCATAGATTTATTTATGCTTACATGCTGCTCTTAGTCACCCCCGAATTGTTTATGTAAGCTAGCCCTCAGGATCTCGTCTCTGTTGACAGGACATCAGCAACGTTTAGTATCAGGATTCATGAGCTCTACTTTGATCCGACTGCCAGCACCCTACACAGGCAGAATTTGTCACACTGACCCCCTCTGCCTGGTACACGATCCCAATCTCCCCAAAAAGCAGATCTAGGGTTACACGCACTGCCCGATCCCTGAGCGCAGGTGGCTCTTTCAGTGTGCGCGCTTGGCCTTCTGCCCCTCACCTGCTGCACCCGATAAAAAGCCTCAGAGCTGATGAGCTGGAAATATTTTATTTGGCTTAAGTGTGTCAATGTGATGGTAACTGTTGTTGTTATTGCCATGATCTTTCTGGTGGAAAAAAAAAACAAAAAATATGAAGAGGTCTTCATCAGGGCATTCAACTAAAATTAATGAGATCCAACTGCATACATTTCCAAGCGTGCAGAGACACAGTAATATAATGATTTTTTAGTTGATTACCTATAAAGCTATTGGCACTACTTTCAGTGACTAATTTCCTAATTAAGCTAATAATCCAGTATTCCCATGACAATCATAATAATAAAAAAAAAACATTATGCGAGACTGGTTCATTACAGTTCATTCAATTACACCATTATTTGGGGAAACTGAAACACCATAGGAAACGTTTTGATTAAAAAAAAGACCTTTATTGTTTTTTTGTTTTTTTTAATGCATTTTATTATTTATTTATTTATTTATTTATGCACTCTCCAAAACCTGCCTAAGTAAGCACACATACATATAGGTGACAGGTGAGAGGTGAACAGACAAACAAAAAATGGCTTAGTTACTCTATACAGGTTTTTTATTATTATTATTATTATTATTATTATTATTTATTTATTTATTTATGTATTCTACTGGAATGGTGTGGGTTCACTTGTGCTTTGCAAATCCATATAAAGTTCTTTGACTGATCATCTTCAACCACTGATGAAGTACAAGGACTTACTGAATGGGTTGATGAGGATAAAAATAATATTTAAATCATATTTTTGCTTTAAATTCAACACAATTAAACACACCGTCTGGTCTTTACCCCACCCATGTTCAAACACAAACCAAGGCAATATGTTTTGGAGTTTAAAACTTCAGAGCACTTCAGTTATTTGTCACATGTACCGTACAGCACAGTGAAGTGATTTCTCACATATCCCAGTGGGGTCAGAGCACAGGATGAGCCAGGACACAACGCCCCTGGAGCCGAGAGGGCTAAGGGCCTTGTCCATGGGTTCAGCAGTGGCAGCTTGGCGGTGTCGGGGCTTGAACCCCCCGACCTTCCAGCCAGTAATCCAAAGCCTTAACCATTATGGCATCGGAGTTCTGGGGACTTTTTAAAATCTGTTAAGCTTTTCTGGCACCTGATGTGGCTCTAACACCTTACTGACACTTTATGTTCAGGTTGTTTTTTATGATTAGTTTAATTTGTCACCTGTCTGTATGGAGATTGATGAGGATTTATTTTAGTCCTTGCTTGTAGGGTTTGGTTTTTCCACTTGGGAATGCTAAAACTGTCTCTCTCTCTCTCTCTCTGTGGTGATTTCTTTCAGCCAGCATGGGGTCTGTGCCCATTACTGCAGCTGTGTGGCTATACGGTTACCTTCGACTCCCGGTATCCATCTTTCCTCATTCCAAAAGCAGAAACCGCAGATTTCCTGATTTAAACTACAGAAGCGGAGAGCACACGGGCTGTAGTCCGACAGCGCTGCATCTCAATATCATATAAACACATCTTCTCAACTTCTTTGACGATTGCTTTTTACAACAAGAACTGGAGAAGTCCCGAGAACTTGCCCGGTGCTCTAACCTTCATGATAGCCATCTCGTGCTGTCTTGAGAGAGCTTGTGACAGCCATCGGCCGTGCTTTAGCAACGCCTGAATGCCTCTGGAGTTTCTCCGGAGGCTGGGCAGCAATATTTAGATGAACATAGCTGTGTTCCCCACCCGATGAAACCATTAGCAAGGTATTTACTGTGCCGGGGTTTGTTTCTTCTCTATGGGTAACCTTAACCACCGGACAGACATAACAGCCAAGAGTCCTGGAAAAAGAACCCACCCATGCGTGTTATGTGGTTGCTGCTCCATAAAAGTGGCATACAAGCATATTGACACCTTATTTTGAGTGATTGATTGCACCACTACCAGACCCGTGAATGAAAAAAGAGAGGTTATTGACACACAAACCTCCACTGATTATGCTGAGTAGAAGCTCCAGGAGCAAATGAATGTTGGATGTTGGAGTAATAATTGCTGTTTGGCTAAAAGTAAATGAGTGAGAGAAACAGGGAGAGAATTAGAGAGAGAGAGAGAGAGAGTTGAGTTGGCAGATTGTCGGAGAAGTGAGATGGCGTGATATAGTAGAGAAGTATCAATCCCAGCTGCACCGCCTGCACACCAGCCAAGAACAGCACCATGTTTAAGGGCTATTTATTCTAACAGGATTATCATTACAGACATGACAATTCATGCTGTGAATTCTCAGGAAAAACAAGACCAAAGGTTGGATTAGGGGTCGCAACTCATTCTGGTATCGGTGGCAGCATAGATTTTCGATTTAAATCAGATTCAGCTTTTTTGCGTCGTACATGGGAGGTACAGGTGGTGAAATTTAAATGACAAAACAGACCTCGGTCTACTGGAAGTTTCATTATACTGTATGTAGGTGACATTACACCAGTTCTCTTAGATGCACTCTTTGTGCGGTTTTAAGTGTTATTCAATGCCCTTGAGCTAAACAAGCATGTGATGGACGAGGAATAAAATACCTGCATGTGCTTTCAAAGGCAAATAACAAAGTCTCATGGTGGTTTGAAGTCACCACTACAACCTTCAAGTACTGTATTTTACACCACCTGGCTGCATGTAAGGAAATGTTAAAAGGGCAACGCTAAGGATCTTTTTGTTTGGATAAACAACCACGTTGGAAGGCGTCATGTAAGAGATGTTACTTACAGTAATGTTACTAATGATGTGCTTTAGAAAGGACAAATCACTGGACTGCAAAGACGAAAATGAAAGAGACTGCTGAAATTACTGCAGTTGGGTTAACTGTCTGTCTGGTCTGAGTCCAGATTGAGCCGATTCCAGAGCAAAGTTTCCCTCAACAGGCTTTTCTTTTTTTCCTTCTTTTACTTCAAGGTAATAAGACAAAAGAGTCGATTTAGTTATGCTACTCTTATCCCGGAAGAAAAGTTCTTTGTCCTGTGGAAAACCTGTTAACTGAAAACACTGACTCTGGGTCCTAGCAAAGTTGTTACTATAGAAACAACGAGAATAATGGTATAATGAGCTGTAATCTATTTAATATATTGGGAACACCTAATCTGCATGTCATCGAACTGTGGGAGGAAACCGGAGTACCTGGAGGAAACCCACATACTGTACAAACTCCACACTTACAGACCCGAGGCAGGAATTGAACCCCGACCCTAAAGGAGCAAGGCCACCATGCTAGCCATAACCTTAACCATAACCTTAATCTCAAGCACGTCACCATGCAGCCTTAATCATATATGTATATAAAACATGTTGTTCATATTTCTGACAAGCTAAATCATAAAATTTATGTCCATATATAAATCTATTTGTTAATTAGTAAAAAGATATACTGTTTAATTAAAACATTATAAATCAAGGAAGGTAATATTAAATCACTCCTTCAAACGAGTAGTTTCCAAATGGAAGCTTTACATCATTGGGAACTTTAAGGAAAACCTTCCATCATTGGGCTGATAGAGAAGATACCATGATTACGAATCCTCAGAACTGATTTTTTTAATGGATTAACATTTCTCTTGGTCACTTTATTGTTGCTGCTTTATTATTATTCCTTGTGTGCCATTGCATAGTGTTAATGTCAGCCTTATTACTGTAAAGTGGTGCAGTACATACAGAAATAGTTGAAATAAAAAAACAATCTCTATTGTTAACCATATTTTTGTCTGTGCGTGTGTGTGTGTGTGTGTTTGTGTGTGTGTAACTTTAAACTAAAGCACAGTTAAATCTACATGATGGGAAATTGACCCCATGGTCTTACATTCCCAATGGTCTTACGATCACTCTGGCACATACACATCACATATGCAAGCAATACTCAGACACTGAAAAATATAAACACTGGCTGCTACTGTGAACGCTCATGTCAATATTACCTTTTCCTTTGGCACTCACACTCTACTTTCCTAAGCATTACGTGTAAGCATCAGGAGCTTTGCACCTCCAGTCGATGGCCCTGAGGCTACTAGCATCTACCTCACTGTGGCCATTCTCTGTTTCAGAGGCCCTTCACCTTCTCCTTCTTCACCTCCTGGCCTGTCCCTCTATGGAACATTTGCCCAGTAACACCAACCCTTCTGTCTTGTGTTTTCCTTTCAAACAAAGCTATTAATCATCTTAATTGCCCTCAATTAACCTGCGACACCAGATGCACATTGCACGTCAGACCCTAGTCTGTTCCAGACAGCCAAACAGCTCATGAACCAACATATGGACCAATTTGTGCTAGCAATTACACATAACAAAACACTAACAACATAGACCCAGGCACCTGAAGTTCGAACCGGTCCATAAGCCAAAAATGTTGAGAGAGGACGGTGCTACTGGAGCTGATTAGACGCTTCGTGCGCTAAATTTAGGTAGGAAATATTTCAGCCTCCCTGTCTGAGAGACACACAAAAATTTACTGCTCTTACTGGGACTCTGCAGCTTTACCAGGTTTCAGCCACTGGGATGTTGCCAAATGTTTGATATCTTAGACTAAAGTACTTGCTTTGAATGCACATTTACACATGGGTCTACCCATTACACTGTTATGAGGACTGAATCATTCTGTACGTGGCCAAGTCGCTGACATCTGCAGGGTAACAGCCAAGTTGGTCTCTGTGAAGATGGAACTGGTGATGCCATTGTGACGTTCGTGACACAGTGTTAGATTTCTATGAAGGATAAAAGGAGAACCTGTCGGTGTAGGATTGCAGCATTACATTAAAGCAAAGTCGGCATCATTTTGCAAGCCCGGACCAGAAAAACAAGAGATAACTAAATAAATAAATAAATAAATACATAAATAAATGAAAATGCCATTTTTAATTTCTAGGGCTGATTTAACTCGCTGATTTGAACTTCCTTTCATTACCAAAGCATGGCATGCATGAGCTCTAGTTGGGGTTGAGATTGCACATGTTGTCTGACATTTCTTTAATTCCGCACCCACAACCTGGATGCAATTAGTTCCAATTTACTATGTAATATGCACAAATATAATCATGGTTGCATCTTATCCAGCCATATATGGCACCTCATTAAATGTGTATAAAGATATTACGAAAATAGCCGATGTCAACACCAACAGCGTAAACAGTAGCAGTCACTACATGCCCACAGAAGAGAAACTTAATCCGACACAAAGGATTTGTCACTTGCTAGTGTAAAGCACCAAAAGTGTAAGACTTTGTGACAATGTGACAACACAATACAGTCTAAATAGACAAAGTATTCAGAAGTAAACAGAGAACAGGTGAACAGAGAGAGAGAGAGAGAGAGAGAGAACATACAAATGGCATACAAAAGAGAAATGACCACAATAGAAACCTGAAATATGAACATAAGCACATGCTGTGATATGATTTTGAATAACATCATAAAATTTAACTTAATAGCATAATAGATTTCTATAAAGCATCTACACTTTGAAAATATATGAGGGGTGTTTATTTCAAAACTGGGATTTTTGATTGTGCAGAATAACAGAAGACAAGAAGTTACAGTACAGACCAAAAGGTTGGACACACCTTCTCATTCAAAGAGGTTGAATTTGTATTATGGCAAGAAAAAAGCAGCTAAGTGAAGAAAAAAACGAGTGGCCATCATTACTTTAAGAAATGAAGGTCAGTCAGTCCGAAAAATTGGGAAAACTTTGAAAGTATCCCCAAGTGCAGTCACAAAAACCATCAAGCGCTACAAAGAAACTGTCTGACATGCGGACCGCCCCAGGAAAGGAAGACCAAGAGTCACCTCTGCTGCAGAGGATAAGTTCATCCGAGTCACCAGCCTCAGAAATCGGCGGTTAACAGCAGCTCAGATCAGAGAGCAGGTCAATGCCACACAGAGTTCTAGCAGCAGACACATCTCTAGAACAACTGTTAAGAGGAGACTGTGTGAATCAGGCCTTCATGCTAGAATATCTGCTAGGAAACCACTGCTAAGGACAGGCAACAAGCAGAAGAGACGCGTTTGGGCTAAAGAACACAATAAAGAACACAATCAAGAAAACTCGCTGAATGAGAAGGTGTGTACAAACTTTTGGTCTGTACTGTATGTGAGTTGTGAGTTATAAACAATAAAGTCCCTTTATTTCTCTATATACGTAATCCCCTGCTACAATAATGCACTTATCCCGGTGTTCCAGTAGTGCTTGGATACTAATGCCTGCCAGGAACCCCTTTAATTGCACTTTTCTCTGTTAAAAACAAAAAATCAAACAAACGGCCTGGTTTGATCACCAAAGTCATTCTGTACAAGGCATGACATCATCCTACCCACTGCACCACTTGCAAATTACAGGAACTCAGCTGGGTGTTATTCATTCTTGACCTCACTCCAAGCCATTTCCACATTTGAGACAATAAAGGAGTTCCTGAGAGGCCAGCTTTTCAGACATGAAGCAGGCAGTCCGATCATGGCTCCGGTGTACTGTACTGAGAAAACCTTTTACCTTGATGATATTCAAGCACTAGTGAAACACTGGAATAAATGCATTAGTGTGGCAGTGGAGTATATAGAGAAATAAATTTGAACTCTGTAGCAAAACAGATTTCTGTCAAACGTGTACAACATGAATATATACCAGGGGTATGAAAATAAATTAGGACAAGAAATATGATATGAACAAAAAGACAGTTTTAATTCACTTGATCTGCTGCTAAGAGTAGGCCTCAAGGTCTCATTACAGGGCTCCTGAATATAGCAAGTAACCAGGCAGTGGAGCCGCACAGATATATCAGAGGGATTAGGAGATAAAATCTGATAGTTGTGGTGATTTGTGCATCTTATGCTCATTTGCAAAATGTTGAGAGATTATTGTTAGGCTTATTTTTTTGTACAGTCTTAAGTAAGGATGGAAAGTAAAACACTAATGCATATACTTGTCATACAGTAGTACTTGAGTACATGGCTAATACATTTTATGTATTTTAACTTCAAGAGACAGTCAATATGAAGCAGTTTTCTGTGATAAGCTTACATTTCAGATAGCAATTTAAAAGCTATGTAAGCCATTAAACCATGTCAGTGAGCTAGACTAACTAGGCAGTTATTTAGATGTTATTTAACATGTTTTTGTCCGTTGTGTTAAGTATGTCAAGGTGCTGCTGCTAACCTGCAGGAGCAATGATAGCTCATTGGGTGACAGTGTTTTGTTTCAGATCAGAAGGTTGCTGGTTCAAGCCCAGGCTCCACTAAGCTATTGGGCCCCCTAAGCAAGGATGCTTTATCCTGGCTGAGCATGCACTCTGGCCCCAGCTTCCTACAGTACCAACTAGGATATGTGAAAAAAATAATACTGTGCGATAATTTATGCATGACAAATAAAGACTCAACAAATCTACCAAGCTGCTAAATCCCAGAGAGAATTTGGCAACGTTAGCTAGCCAACTAGATTTATTGTTTATACTGTGCTCGCATCAACATTTATCTTACAGCATTTGGCAAACGCCCTTATCCAGAGCGACTTCCATTTTTATCTTATTACACATCTCAGGGTTCAGAGCCTTGCTCAAGCACCCTGCAGAGGCAACATGGTGGTGGTGCAGTTTGAACCTGAGACCTTCCAATCAGGTAAACACTGAGCTACCCATACGCATGCAGAACTCAATAACTCAAACATTCCAAAAGCATTTATGGATTAGTTGAATCAGTTCAATCACTAGATATCACTAGACAACTAATTTTATCCTAGAATGATTTTAGTGGGAGTGAGGCTCTGGGTTGCTTATTGTAGAGTCAAGGATTCGAGCCCTGCCACTGCTGCTGTAGGTTGCAACAGTCTGTTATAAAACCCTATGCTCATACAAAATCACTCTACCACTGCTGGTCCCAAAGCCTGAATGAGAAAGGAGGAGGGTTGGGTGATGGGCTAGCGACACGGCTTCATAAAAACCCACCACTACTACAGACGGAATGGAAGCCCTTGCCTGATGAGCTCAACAGCACAGTCTCCTCAAGAGCCATTTTACGCATTTTTGCTCAATTTTACTCAACTAACTCAATTACAGTATTACTACAGTACCAGGACTTTTGCTCAACTCTTTCCACTTCTGCCTGTTGGTATCTCTGTATGGTTTTGCTGATGTTTCTGAGCTTGTTTCCAATGCAGCTGTATAAAAATGTGTCTATGTGTTTCTGGATAGCCCACACTGTAATCCACATGAAGCGTCTATAATAGCATGTTTTCAGAAGCTTCATAGCCGCCGGAGCGTTTCCGGCAGTGGTTAGAACGCTAAAGTCGGGCAGTTCGACTGGTCCAAGCTATCATTTTTTAAAATCCGTATAATTATTTTTGATTTCCTGTGTTGGCTCATTTTGCATGCCTCCGTATCACCTTGCTGTTTGCTTTGGCTTTTAGGCTTAGCTGGGACAGCAGGCCGGTATTTATTTTTAGTTTCCTTTTACGATGAATTGGACAGTTTTGCTCCTTGGGGTTTCATTATGCCGTCAGGTGCTGTGAATAATTTTGACACAGCTCAATTTGAGAGCTCTGTATGAGCATAGAGAATATTAACACTTTGAAGGATGGTGTTCCGCTCTGTGCTAAAGCAATGTAAGTGTAACACTCTAATGCCTGATAAGGCCACGAACTGTTTCATATTTGTGAGTACTGCATTTGTGTAAAATAATTAAAATGATTTACAAATACTGTATGTTTAATTTAGGGTAATATAGTGTGTTACATGTGCTTTCAGAAGCTAATAGAGTATGAGCTATAATTTAGCTCTTTGCAAGGCCTACATTGGTGGCTTAGTGGTTAGCACTGTCACCTTGCTCCTCCAGGGTCTGGGTTTGATTCCCGCCTTGGGTCTGTGTGTGTGGAGTTTGCATGTTCTCCTTGTGCGTCGTAGGTTTTGTCCATAGTGTTCAGTTCAAAATTGCCCATAGTGTGTGAATGTTGGAAATAAATACAATGGTAATCAAACATTGGCCACCACAGTCCCTAGTTGGACTACAGAGGTTCCTAGATAGATTCATGCAATGTAAATTGTCTATTTGGTCAAACTGAAAGAGCACCTGTATTAAGTTCTAAAATGTTGGAACTGTAAGGCTCTATTGGACCTCTTAAAATTCTTTACCATCATAAATTAAAACTGTGGAATTATATGTGGAATAATGCATGATGGGGTGTGCGATCATGGAAAAGTAATCAACAAGGGATGCCATGAGGCAACTTTAAAAACTAAACATAATAGAATGTGATTACACTATACTGTATGTCTTTATAATTATAATAGATGTTGTAGAACATCCATGTTAGTCTCACTGTACATTATAAGAGCTATGAACAAGCGATCCTTTACTATCTTTTTCACAATAAGTTATTCCGACATAAATGCAGCTTGTACTCCATTACTGAGAAACCAGAAAGCGTTAATAAAAACACTTCCCGTTCTTCAGAGAAACATTGCCCATGTCAACAATTACAGGTTTTGTCTTGTTTATAAGGAGTACAGTCCACTGTATGAGTTTGGACGTGTAAGCTGTTAGGATAAAATGGATCATGTATTAGAGCTAAGATAAAAAATATACTACCGTTAGAGAGGCTAAGAGGCTGTTATGGAAAATTAATCACAGATTTAAACACTTTGTGTCGAAACTCCATCATTTAAAACTACAACTACTAGTTATCACTTAAACATGCAAAGGCAGGTTTTTTTTTTTTTATTTAGATTTTTGGAACTCTTGGAACTTTTTTGATTGACAGTTGCACAGTTGTTTCGAGCTCCAATTTTAACTGGCACGTCTGAAAGCCCCGCCCCTTTCCCTTATCTTACATTAGTGTCCTTTCGTCTCCTCTCAATTTTCCAGCTTGAAGGGTGCATTGGCACAGGGCCCTCGCTTTCTGTCAAGGTAAGTGGAGAATGTTTTGAATTCAACAATGTGAAATAAAATCTTTCAATGCATGTTATACTAGACAAGTATATGGTTAGCCTGGTTACCTGGTGTTTACCGTAAAGCCATGTCTATACAGGCACTACATTTTCTACATGATTTAAAGTTTGACCCTTTAAAAGCTCAAAACCCATGCAAATTTTACAGTTATAACTTTATCTATAATCAGCTCATATAGTGGCATGGAAATGCATCTATAACATATTAATACATATATTTCTGGAGAAAAAAAAACAAGCCTCTTTTTAGTTTATCAAGTTTGATATTGCATGAAAGACAACATTGAAGTAAATAAATAACTTTCATATTGCTTTATCAGGTCAGACCCACCTTTTAAAAATAGATTTAATCATGTGAGTAAAAGACTTCAGCAGAGGAATATTGTCACACTGCAGTAGCTGGCTGTTGTTTATCTGTGGTTTAGTCTATGCCAGTGTCTATCAGGTTTAGTCTGTGCCAGTGTCTATCAGGTTTAGTCTGTGCCAGCCAAAGGAGCCACTTAGACCTGATGAGACCCTGATTATCGCAGCCTGCTGGAGTGAGTGTGTGTGTGTCTGCCGTCTACATGGACACGCTTACAACCTAAACACCTATCAGCAGTGTGTTTTGTTGATGTGCTCTTTTTTTGGGATCTGTCCTGATGTTATCAGCAAGTGTAAAGAAAACCATATGTCCATGAAACAGTAGAGAGAAAATACTTTTGCACCTTTAAACTTCTGTATGGTTTACAGAAATAGTAAAAAAGCATTTGCGTGTGAAAGTGAAATCAGTACATCCATCATATTACAGACAGATGTGTATGAATGATTATGAGTACAGTGTAAAGTGTGCAGGAAAGTGAACCTATTGTTAAACTTTTCCTGTTAGTTATGCAGTAATGAGCATACACAATATATTACGGTGGCCGAGAAGTGCAAAACAAGTTAACAAAATGAAAACAAAATAACAAATTAAAAACCACAATAACAAAACCCAAAACAAAATAAAACATTCAAAAACAAAATAACAAAACCCAAATCAAAATAACAAATTAAAAAACAAAATAACAAAACCCAAAACTAATTTGTTATTTTGTTTTGCGTTTTGATCATTTGTTTTCGGTTTTGCTATTTTGATTTTTAGTTTGTTATTTTGTTTTTGTTAATTTGTTTTTGAATTTGCTATTTAGTTTTCGGTTTTGTTAATTTGGATTGCACCTCTCGGCCGTTCAGAAACGAACCGGAAAAGGTAGGTATAGTTTGCAAATGAAATACTTACCGCTGATTGGACGAGACATCTGTCACTCAAGATATACAGGACGTACTGTAGCGGCGGTAGGTTCGTGTGTGTATGAATGTGCAAACATGTACTGTCCTTATTGTGGTTTCAAATATGGTGTTCTGCCAAATTTTTGCAGTTCTTGTGGAAAAAATCTTTTGCTTTTAAAAGAGACACAGCAGTTCGCGAACTAATCTTTATACCGTGATATGTCATCAGCATATCCAAATTTACGGCATACGAATGTCCGTCCTCAAAGTAACGTTGAATAAATTCCATTTCCTTGCTTTATAATGAAATATTTAATTATTTTCTTAGTTTTGCACACCGAAAAAATGGTTTTAAAATGAAGCAGAACACACAAGAAACAAAATTTGAGACACAATTTCCTACTTCCTGTTTATCTTGAGTGACAGGTGTCTCGTCCAATCAGCGGTAAGAATTTAATTCGCAAACTATACCTACCTTTTCCTGTTCGTATCTGACTGGCCAAAAAGTGCAATACAAATTAACAAAACCCAAAACAAAATAACAAAACCCAAAACAAAATAATAAATTCAAAACCAAATTAACAATTAGTTTTGGGTTTTGTTATTTTGTTTTGGTTTTTGTTAATTTGGTTTTGAATTTGCTATTTAGTTTTTGGATTTGTTCATTTGGTTTTGAATTTGTTATTTTGTCTTTGAATGTTATTTATAACATAATATATACTGTATAGTCACAATATAATTGTAGCATTAATAATAAACACGAAAGAAAAGTATCAGAACAGTAGGTTTAAACAGGAGTAAATTTAAAGCTAAATGCTGGTCAAAATACATCCTGTATATTTAAGTATACATACACGCATACCATGACACAAGCACTCCCTGTTAGAATATTTAAGCAATGGTCCAGTAAAACTGTTATAATAATTTGTGAGGATGCAGTGATGAAGTAAGAAATAGGGAACCTGCCGCCTCATTTTGACATGAGACCTTCGCTGCTACTCGTAAAAATAACTTGGCCAATGTTGCAGGTTTGTAGTGACCAGTGGACGTTTTTGTAAAGTAAGGTAAACTAAAGTAACCAGCTTGGATTGTGATTGATTCTTGGATTTGATTCTTCATCAAAGTTCTTTGAAATTAAATTTAGGATTAAAACATTTTCAGTTGTGTTGAAGAATCAGGAAGATTCTTATAAGGTATTTATCAACCAGAATTGCAAATTTGATACATTTCATCTACTGAACTCTATTGGCTCATAGCACAAAACTAACCTGTGTGACTTAATACCTGGCTCATTTCTCGCTGTAGTGTCTGATACAGTCTTTTTAAGCACTTCTTTTTTTTATTAGAGTCATGTCCATTCAACTTTATTTACATACACTTGAAATCCAGGCTAAAGAACAGCTTTGTCTTCAGGCGATGACAAGTTTATTCCCCTATTCCCTCTGTCACTCGGCACGGAGCTGTCAATGACAGTTGAACTGTAATCGATATTGTTGTATGCCACTGCATCACACATTTAGACACATATTAACTACATACATATTTACATATGACATACATATTTTAGGGCATCATATCTTTTTTTTTTGTCAATTGAGTGGCCATTCTGTTTAACATCATTCATGGACTGCTTTTGGATTGATTATGAAGCTCCTGGTACAGTATGTAAATTTACCCATATGAGTACAAGATACATTTTTGCATTTAACAGAATGTTCATGAATACCACATTTCTTCTTTAACGTTCTGCATATGGCACATGTAAATACAAATAATTTAATTTTTAACCAGCATGATAAATAAGGCCCAGTGTTTTTTTCACTTACTTATATTGCTATTTTAATGTTACTCTTTTCCTGTGACGGTTACCGCACTGAACAGCTGACCATGGAATGTCACAATGAATACACTGTCACTTTCAGTTTATATTGCTTTACCGCTTCATCCACTTTGCATATTTGCGCCATCCATAATTTATTAGTGTACTACTGTATATTCCACCCATATTTATTCTGTATATACTGTATCATATAGATATTCATATGAGTTTATACGTATATTAATTAGTTCAAATAGGCTTTTATTGTCACTTCAACCATATACGGTTCATTACACAGTAAAACGAAACAGTTAGTTTAGCTGTTTTATTTAATGTTGCAATCTTAACATACATAATTAGCAAATAAACTTTTCTTACATTTGTTCTGCTGGACACAGTTTATGGTGAAGTGAGACTCTTGTACTTGTATGTTCTAATGTTATTTTATTTTCTGCTGAGTCATTTGCAGGGCGACTGAATATACAGTATATCTTACACAGGAAATAGTTACACTGTTCACACATACATATGTTACCTACAGTAGGGATTTATTTCAAAAGCTTTATTTTGTGGAAAAACAGAGATAAGGAAATTTGTGTTTCTTATTCCTGAATTTGCTATTTTGTAAAGATATTTAGTTTTATTCATTTATTCTATTATTTGGAAATGTTGCAATTTGTACATTATTTTATCATTTTGTCTGACTGATTACATAATTTCTAAAAAAAAAAAAAAAAAAGTAATAAATTGGACGTTATGATGAAGCAGTTACTCAGTACTTGAGTATCTTTCCACTGAATACTTTTTACTCTTACTTGAGTAATATTTTGGATGACTACTTTTTACTTCTACTTGAGTGATATTATTTTGTAATTATTTTAAGTACAGCTACTCTTACTTGAGTACATTTTTTTTGGCTACTTTATCCACCTCTGCATGTATATTACTACAATATATTACTGTCAGAACTCCTGGCATCTCTGTAGGCCATTAGAATGTTAAGAGACCTTTGAACTGTAAAATTAATAGGCTTTTGTTTTAATTTTTTTCTTCTTCTTCTTGGATATGCAGGTGTTGAGGCAAACTGGCACCGTTTCTCTTGGAACTACGCAAGTGAGCAAGTGGGATAAAACCTTCCAGCCAAATATGTCCACCTCAGCAACAAGTAGTGGTTTAAGCTTGGATTTAAGTTTCCTTTGAGGCCGAGCTCTGTCAGTAACTTTGCAAAGACAAACTCGTATATTGTGGAGGTTCTGTATTTTGCAGAATGAACGAAACTGCATAAGAGAACTGAAACTTGTGTAAGGTGTGTAAGATTGCTTTTATATATGCTGTGTTTAGTCTACTAGTATTGGTTCCTGGTGCGTCATCAGTCTTGCTGTGGATCATCCAGGCAGGAGTCCAGGATATTTCAGCCAATAAACAAAAGGAGAAAATAAAAGGTGAAGGTCATACAAAAAATATCTAACCTACATTCTTAGTACGCAGGTGATTTTTCCAATTTCTGCATACACTCTGTGTTCACTATTACATAGATACACAGTACATACCCTTCAAACCCTATGTGCAGTGTGAATCCGGGGGACAGAACAGCAAATGACCCAAAGGCTGCGATTTGGATTAATAGGTGTGAAAGTGGGATAAGTGAATAAAAACACAACATGAAAGAGATTCCAAAGAAACTCAAGTGTTCTCTCTCTCTCTCTCTAAGGAGTGCAACATAGTTTATCCAGCACGTGTCAGTTGTCATGTCTTCCCAACCTTGAAACCTGTAGTGGCATGACAAATTCGCCTACTCGTCCAGCATGCAGCTTGTGTTAAGAGGTCTAAGTGGGGAGGCAGCGTGTCTGAACAAAGGGGCGACTCTTGAGCTAAGTGCTTTACTATGAGGGGGCCTCAGTCAGCGTAACCTGATCACCGTTTGCGCTTAACACGAGTGACAAGCCAATGATTGGCATCGTCCTCTCCGCCTCACATACGTACGCAATCCAACCGGATAAGGAGAAGGAGAGGAGCCTTTGTGTTCTTATCTGTATATACATAGAGTCGCCAGCTGAGTTTGCGATCTGTCTAGCTGTCTCTCTCTCACCTCCCTCAGAGAGCTCTAACAATAACAATCATCATCACTGAAAGCTTAACACATACTGTACATCATCGCGCTCATGCTTGGATGTGCACTAAGGGTGGATGGAGCAGGGTTTATTATGGGAATTGCTGTGGGACATGTCTTACAGGTTGCTGTGCTGATGCTACAGGAGATCTTTGCTCACCAGAGATAAAAGAATAAAGTTATACCACTGATATCTGTTAACCTTTACATACTGATCGTGGCTATGATATGTTGCATTTCAGCAGGGTTAGGTTTTTAAAAAATAATGTTCTGAAGATTTTATATAATAATTATTAGGTTTGTCATGTTGGTCTAAATCCAAATTTAATATCAACTATGTTAGAAGTCACCTGATATTTGTTGGCACTCATGGGAAGTAATCATCTACAGTATTAATGTTTCGTAAATTCATATGCCGAAACGTCAAAGAAAAGAAGATGCTAAAAATATAGACATAGTAGTACAGTAGTACAAGTAGTACAGTCTGAGGAGAGGCCAATTAGCCTAATCTGCATGTCTTTGGACTGTGGGAGGAAACTGGAGTACCCGGAGGAAACCCACGAAGCATGGGGAGAACATGCAAACTCCATGCACGCAGAGGCAGTAATCAAAACAGGTCTGAAGTCGAACCTGGACCCTGGAGATGCAAGGCCACCACCAATAAGCCACAATTGCTGCCCACCTCCAAAGTCCCTGATCAAGCACTTATGGGTTAAGCCGGACAAATACGTCCAATCCAAGAAGGCCCAACTGCACCACTCACAGCACCCAAAGGTGAAAGGCACAAGTACAAACAATGCATCATGCATGCGGCCAATCAGACAAAGAGTCCAAAGACATTAACCAGGCGTGCAAACTTCCGAGATCAGAATCTGATTGAGCACACTTGGGATGCACCGGACAAACAAGTCCAATCCATAGAGGCGCCAATCCACATCCAAAGTACCCAAACAATTCAATGAAAATGTCCTGGTGCCGGACATCAGACCACAGCACACTCCAGAGCCTCTGTGGAAGTATGACCCAAGAAGCCAGATGTAAAACCTAGGAATTTTTAAAGTTACTGTTTAAATGTAATGGCTGATTGACATATACGCAATCAATACACATAAACTAATCAGAAAATGTTATTTCACACACCATTCGCTTAAACCTGTGACCTGCCTACAATACTCCTTAAGAAATATTTCAACTATTACATATGTTTAAGAGGAATTTGTGTCATCGGAATTTCTTGGCAAGAAGAAAAATACTTTCTGTCCTACTTTGTCCCTCCAACGTTTCCCTACATTTAACCCTGTTGGTGTTACTCATAAAGCTAAATGCAGCCGTTAACAGCAAAGAAAACAAAAATTATGACACGATCCCACCAGGTCACGATTTCTTAGAGGCGATACAATTAACAATGAAAGTTTATTGTTTAAGAATTAGAAATGCTAAATAGACAGAGATCTTAACATCATCCACTTAGAGAACATTCAGATAAGTGTCTTGTTTGAGCAGTTGTTCACTGCAGGAACACAACCAGCTGACACGCTCAATCATATTTAATTCCAGCTTCACAGATGAGCCATGCATTATTTAACCAGTTTGCATCTCATAGCCAAAATAATGACTCTAGAGAGCTCCTCTAAATGACTTGATTTAGATTACGCAGAAACTGTCAACATGGGACTTGTACAGATGTAGAAGGTAAGTAAAAGGGACAAATAACCTGGCCAAAGAAGGAGAAGTATGAGAAACCTCTTTTGAACTATACATACAGTAATTGCCATCAGTCAGATTGTCAGGCATAATATTAATGTAAAGTAATTATTACTGGAATTTATCAAGGATTTTACAATTTGGATCTTTTCAAATATCAGGGATTATTACTTAATTAATCTCACAATAATTTGAGAGAGCAATTTGTGCTTTTATTAGCTCAAGAATGGATTATTGCCACTCACTTTATGTTGTGATAAATCAGTCGTCCCTTGCTTGCCTCAAGGTATCAGATCATTTTTTTACCAGGCACTTGCAGACGTGAACACATCACGCCTGCTCTCCGCTCTCTTGGTGCATTTTAGAATTGATTTTAAGATTTTATTGTTTGTTTTTAAGGTGTTAAATGGACTCGCACCGATCGGTTTGACTGATCTTTCGACTATGCAGAATCAAGACAGACACTTAAGGTCTTCTGGCCAGTGCTGTCTGGAGGTGCCCAGGTTGAAGGGTAAGCGTTGGGGTGATTGAGCATTTGCAGTGGTTGCACCAAAACTGTGGAAGTCACTTTCACCAAATATCTGGTTAATAACAGACCTGACCCTCTCCAAATCTAGAGCCAAGACACATGTATTTTCTCTTGAATATCATTCCCACCATAGCATGGCCCTTCTTCCTCTTCTTCTTATTTATCTGCCAGTTTTACTATAGCTTTTCTTCCAAATTTTTTTGTTTTATTTTACCCTTGTAAAGCAACTGTCAGTTGTTTCAAAGTGTTATATAAATAAGGTTTAAAGTATTAAACATGTTTCACATTGGAGGTTGAAAAAAATCTCACATGATTTTTACATCACAAAAGCCTGCAATTTTACCAGGAAAGGGTTTGGGGGGGGGGTATTTAAGTATTAACTGCCTGTCTGGAAATCCCATCCAAATACTACGTTAATAAAGTAAACTGAAATGCATAAAGGTACTAATTCATGAAATTGCCAATCATAAATAAAAGAAAAAAGAGCATATGATTTAGTTTGACAGAATAGCTGCACCACATTTGGCCTGTGAGGTGAACAGCTCATCATAAAGGCTTAATGGGCCATCTTCGATTCTGTTTGAACGTAACGAGATCATCAGTCTCAGTTTTATGATCCCTTGGCAGCGATTTTGCGATAACTGTGTTGGCTCTGTTCCTCCCCTGCTATAAGACTTTAATACATGCAGTAAACAACACTCAAATAATATTAGTTTCTTCACAGTGCAATAATCTAACATTGGGTGTCTGGAGTGGATGGAAATGCAACCTAGTTTTATAAACTGTGGTAAGTCAGGCTTGAAAGAGAAAATACTGTAGCATCGCACATTTCATAGATAACCGACTGTGAAGAAAGTTTTTCTGTTGGATGGAACTTCTTGCACTTCCAGTAAGCCAGTGATAACATGTGGTTTGTCCTTTCCATACAACTACTGTATGATTGGCTGAGAAATATTTTTTTTGTGTGTTAAGTGGGGACAATTCCACCTGGCCATGATGCAGACCTCTGTTCTCTGGGGACTTGTGACTGCAGATGCTCAGGACTGCAATTCCTCCTGAGCTTCGACCAATGAAAGTCGACTCCATATTAACTTAAACACCATATATTGAACTTCCAGCCTAATAAACACACAGTATGACTGCAGATGAATCCTTGCAGTCCGTTATCACCCAAATGAGGATGGGTTCCCTGTTGAGTCTGGTTCCTTTCAATGATCTCCCTATTGCCATCTCAAGGAGGTTTTCCTTGCCATCGTCGCCATCGCCCGCAGCTTGCTCATCAGAGAAAATCTGATTTTTACAATTTATACATCTTACACATTTCAAACTCATTTCCATTTTTTTTTTGGATTCTGTAAAAATGCTTTACAACAATAACCATTGTTAAAAGTGCTATATAAATAAAATTAGATTAAACTGAAATAGATCCGTCTTATTTTTCTTCATGTTCTTAACACCTCTACTTCTTGCTCTAGCTTTTGGAACAAGGTCCAAGCAGGCCCAAGTCCCAATTGATACTCTACAAACATTGCTGGGCTTCTCCGAGGTAACTCAATATCTCTTTTGTGTCTGAGCATAAGTGGTAGCTGAGGACAGATGTGACATTTAGCTGGCTCGTCAGTTAGTGAAGGAGGGATAGCGTATCCTGTTCTCGTCCACCTTGTGAGAGAAATGAATCACAGCGACATGGGCTTTTAAAAGATTAAAATTTGCACTTGAATTTAATTATGCAATAAAGATAGAAAACATAAAGGTATGATGATGATGAGGTACGTTGAAATTTTTTGCTGAGTGTGCATATACTGTTCAGTATGTACTGTATATAGCATTTACATTTTTCATTCCTATAGAGAAAGTCATAAAAGAACTAACACTTAATCTATGCAGAACAGTGCGTACCATTATGTACTTGAAACGAGTTTTAAATGTTCCCACTGCTCCCAATTGCAGGAAACATACTAAATCCCCCCTTAAATTGTATCACTCCAAGACAAGCATCCTGTTCCCTGAAGGGTACAGTTTAGCATCTTTTTTTAAAAAGACTGTATCAAAAGTAATAAACGTCAGAGCACTGGTGTGTTAGACATGCTGCCTACTGTGTCCATTGACATTTACCACTATATAAAAACTCAGTAGGGCAGAACTATCAGATAAGCAGACCTTCATGAGTGAAATCTGGTTAAAAGAAATCTGGCAAGCAGAAGACAGAGCAGAGTGTCTATGGCATGCTGGCAGATTCAGAGGCCTTTTCACGTTCGGCAGCTCTCATTCTCATATCTTTTCTCACCTGTCAAACACACACCTCATTCACACTTCATTCCTGGGTGACTCTCACTGTGTTAAAGTCTTTTCCCAAACAAAAGCCACTTTACGGAGGAATGTGACATGAGCAATGAACCTTTCCTCGCTCGGTGCATACTCTGCTTCAGCTGATGGATCACTGACAGCTAATGTAGTGGCACTTATTCAATTCAGGGGCCAGTGGAAACAAAATTATTTGCTATGCCACCACGAGGGGCGTTCAAGTTAAACTGGGACTTGTCGTGTCAAGAGCGTAAGACTGATAAAGTATTTTGATGAGACTCGTAGGTGCAACAAAACCTTTGAATTGTGCAAACATTTTAACGGAAGCCGTACTGTGATAGAAAATGTGAAACTCCATACATGGTTGATCTAATGGCCTTAGAGCAAAGCACCCTGTTGACCTCTGTACAGTATATACATACAGTAGCAAACACAGGAAAAGATAGGGAGAATAAAGTTGGCATTCAGAGAGGGGGCTAATATAAAAGGTACCTTTTTTATCTAGCCTAACTGATTGCACATCAGTTCTCCTTGTGCCAGTAGACTGGCTCTGACCCCTTGGGACAAGACTCTAAAAGATCTCTGAGGGTGTGCTGTGGTGTCTGGCACCAGGATGAATAGATCATTTGGGTGCTGTGGGTCCTCCACGTGATGCGGCCTCCATGGATCACACTTGTTTGTCTGTCGTATCCTTTGGGAGGCTCGATCAGATTAGGATCTGGGACGTTTAGAGTGTTGGCAGCCTTGGGGTCTTTGCCTGCTGGGTCCTGTGCATGGCTGGCTGTGGTGCGTTGGTGTTCTGGTGCCTTTCTACCATGGCCAGCATTAACATTTTTGGCAAATTGTGCTGTGTTTGCTTTTCTTTGGGACAGGCTGTGGTCTGGCCCATGATCCTGTCACAATTTTCCGGTATATAACTGATAATAGGTGTTAATGTGTTAATGTTAAGGCCGATCAGTGTACATGCACACATCCACATGTATCATGTCCAGAATGAAAAACAATGCAGGATACTGTATGCAGAATTTGATCAAGTTGAATCAGACAAAAAGACATTGCCTTACGCTACACCAAGTTCATATGGTGTGGTTCTCAAGTTAGCAAGTGTGTAAAATGAAAACCCTGTGATGAACGTGAATCATTTGACTAATGTTCTTCTAAACAAATTGGAGGCTTGAAACCCCTTGAGCACACAGTTAGTGAAAACGAAACCATCACAATAGCAACAGTCATGATGTTTTTTTTCCCTTGGTGCCACAACATTAATGAATATTTTAGCAAAATGAGGGCTTTTTTTCATTAGCATTTCATAGCACTAAACACAAATATGGGCCTCTAGAATGGTTTCTTTTTTTTTTAACACAGGCTTATTCTCACTGCTTATGGGAGTGAATAAATATTTATAAATTATGCAGAAAGAAAGCACGATTCAGTCTTATTTTCAGCGAAAGTTCATTAATGGATATGGTTCATGATCCAGACGGACCTTGCAAGCCATGAGGGCATCTGGTTTCACTGCCCACACACACACGTTCATCTAATCATCCTCAATAATGCGCCAGTGGTACAGTATAATCAATCCCTCGCTCACGAGAAGCAACAGCATAATGATTAATCCACAGTGTTTATTTGAAAATAAATTAAGTGGACAGAAGGAGAGGCGATAATTGCTGGCTACTGTCCTCTAGTGGCTTAAACCACTACTGTATGTGGGGTGTAGAAATACTGTATCAGTATGGAAAATACATATGACATTGTAATACTATAACATTACTGTATCATGACGGAAATCAAGGGTGATTAAAAGAAAGGTTGTTTAGATCCAAATAGGTTTAAGGAATATGTTCGTGATAAGTTTGGATGAGTGCCAAGCTTTAGGAAGTTACCATGCTGATTTTTTGAGAAATGGGAAATTAATGAGAAATTCAAGCTTTAGCAGATTTTTTTTTGTTGTTGTTGTAATAATTAATTTCAATTATTGTATAATATCTCACTGTTTTCTATTTGTAATAATATATCTTATTTATTATTAGTGATAGCTAGGTGTTATGTTCGATGTGAGGCTAATACTGTACCCTATGTATGATGAGGAGTTATCAGTGGCATAGAACATAATCTGAGGCAAACTACAGTACAGTATTACAGACAAGAGGATGAATGCATTCATAAAGTCCTGATTTGACTATCTGTTCTTCTGAAAAATTGTCTTTAGTCTATTTTCATCTGCTTTTACATTTCTTCTCCAAGTGAAAAATTAATTTTATAAAATTTTAATGAGATTTTTCAGGCATTTTTTCAGATTTTTGATTTTTTTTTTTCTTCAGATTTCAGATGTTTGCAAAGAAGTATTGCAAACAGTTAGAGAATATGTTGTGCATGTATTCTTTGAGTTACAGGGTGTTAAAAAGCACAAATGCCAAAATATTATGCTCAAATTGGTTTGTTTAAATCAGCAATAATTCCACCTTCCCCAGTTGTTTTCAGAATGGATAAATCATTTGTATCTGTTCAAGGTAACAAGTACAGAATTCTGAATGTTCTTTTGCCAAGACAAAAACCTCAGCATTATACAGCAGTTTTAGTTTCACTTCTGTACTCGCCCACAGTTCCCTGTCATAGTACAGGTATTCACCGTATGACGTCTGTTTGTGAATCAACCGACCACATCCTTCTGTTTGCTTCATCTCAGTGGTGGATGAAGCACACAGAAAGACAAAGCGACCGTGACAGCTTCCCAAACACAGCTCGCACATCTCATGTCTCTTGTAAACAAATCGCTTGTGCGTCTTTCGAGCGTTGTAATGGTATTTCTCCACATTATTTACTTTTGCAGATGTTACCGTAAATGCATAATGACTCCCAAAAACTCCCACAAAACCACTGTTAGTGACAGCAGGAGCAAGAGGAAAAAATGGAAATATTGAAGAGTGCACTACAAACTAACTTTACCATTGACTGCACAAAGTGCTAGTTCACAGAACGGATCACAATGCACTTTTATGGCTTCGACATTCTCCAAAAATTCACACATTCGCATTTAATCCAATCGCATTTTGATTGGCTGATGACACTAAGTTGGCCTTTGCTTGAAAACACTGTTGTGGGTTGCTTCAAATGTGGAAGTTTAAAGCTTGTAAAATAAGGGTATATAGCAGTTCACGAATATTAAAAGTTTTGTTATAGACAACCTGCAGATTATTGATGTGTTCATAGCATCTAATGCATACAATTTTGCTACAGTAAATAATCCATCACACTCGCTTTCATTATACCTCCAACTGTGTTTCACATTTCAGTGCCATCCCAAACACCATTGTTAATGTTAGAGAAAGAAATAAAAATCTTTAGGCCAAATGTTAATAGATCAAATCTATGAGGAGTTTTATTCAATCTCACTTCTTTAAATGAATAATTGTGATGGTGGGTGGCTCTGATGTAGCTGATTCCACAAAACTCACAAAATAATCTACATTTTGTTAAAAGCATAAACAAATCTGACGTGAATGCTAAAACTGAAACTTTATCTCTGCAAGACAATGAGGGGTGCTAGCCATATGAATAAGATGTAGACAGCGTTGATAAACAAGAAAGACACCTCAGGAACACTTTCCCATGACTAGGTAATAGATGTGCTGGATCCTGGTGAATATACGCAGAATTATCAATGTTATCAGTTTGACTGGGGGTTTATCTAACAAATTTGTCTTCCCGGATTATCCGTCCTTTAACAGCTGTGTCTGGGGCGGGGGGAGAAGGGGGGGGAGCGCTATGGTGGTAGAATCGCCCTCAAAGTGGGCAAATGCTGTACATTTGATAACAGGGGCATTTATCTAAAGACACACACATGCTCATAGACTCACAGGCCTCTTTGTGTTATGAGATAGTGACGTGCATGTTGTGTGTGGAGACAACAGGTCAATAGGCAGTGTGTGTTTGGATTTGGAGAACAGATTGTGGTTTTGGATGACTGCTTGTCACAGACACAGTGGGGGTTCCAGACTTACTCAGTATTTTCTCACAGTCTCCATCCTGCCGAGAGCGATACCACATGTGTCCTTAATAATTATGGTCGTGTCATGTACTGTAAGTGCTTAGAAATGCAAATTATTATTATATATGATATTATATATATGTAGCACAATGCCTTTGAATGAGGAATTAAAATATGCATCCTAAGCGACAAAATCTATGACTTTAGAAATGATTGCGTCCTTTATAAAAGGGTGTGAACATGTGAGGTAACAGTTTTTACTTGATCTATTTATTTATCCCTTAATTTTCGTTAGACGCAAAGTCAAGTTTAAGATTAAAAAATGTCTGAAATGGTTAAAGTTTTACATAATACAAAAAAATACAATTAAATAAATTTTACTTAGTTAAATTTCACTTATCTAACTTTATTTTTTTATTTAACTTTAAATTTTTTAAGTTTAAGTTATTCCAGTATTATTATTTACTCTGGTAATTAAAATACCTAATATTTATATCTACTGTTTCTATAAAAAAAATTCAGTGGGGTAAGAACTATTATATAATAATAATAATAATTATTATTATTATTATTTATTTATTTATTTATTTATTTATTTATTTATTTATTTATTATTGATAATAATAATCATCATCATAAGGAAATATGTGTGGTTTCATCTTTAAATATGTGTGGTTTCATCTTTAAATTACCTAATACATATTAATTACACTTTGGTTAAAAGGCTATCACTATTAACGTCTGACGCATTGTACAACACATTATTCAATTTCTTTTTTTTTATATAATTAACCATAAATATAACAAGACTAAAAAGCTCCCATTTGTTATGATTCAGTTGTAACCAAAATGATGAGTCTCATGTGTTTGATTAAAATGAATGTGTGATAATTATTTGAATTCAAAAACTATATACCTAACAGCTATATAATTATTTAAATATCCCTGGCATGAATTTAACATGGCACATCACTGTGGTTTGCTCCCTACTGTATAATCTGACTTGATATCTCCACACACTAAACACACACACACACACACACACACACACACACACACACACACACACACACACACACACACAGACACACACATACAGTTGAAGACGTCTGGAGAAGCCGCAAGCAGCAGACGGCGACAAACAGCGTTTGAAGCTTCCAGCACTTATGAGTCACATTCTGTTGTGGATAGTCCCATATGAAAAATCCTAAAGATTAGCACTTACCCAAAACAAGTTACTCCCAACTTTCACCCCTGCTTTTATTGATAGTCCCGCATGGATATTGTAAATTTATCTGCTGTAACATTCTTTTGTATTGAACATCCTTTCAAAACTCTTAGTAATGTTTGTCTTTTTATTATTATTAATATTATTATTATTATTATTATTATTATTATTATTATTACAGACTATAACTTCTAGATTTAGTATACATAAATATAACATTACAGTAACTGAAACTTCAAAAATAGATGTACAGAGGTTGGACAATGAAACTGAAACATTGACCAATTAGTGTTGGAGGTTTCATGGCTAAATTTGCCCAGCCTGGTTGGTTGCCGATGTTCATTAATCACACATTCCACCAGTAATAGCAAAGTGTGAAGGTTTAATTAGCAGAGTAATAGCACAGTTTTGCTTAAAAYWTTGCAATGCACACAACATTAKGSRTGACATATCAGAGTTCAAAAGAGGACAAATTGTTGGTGCGCTTCTCGCTGGTGCATCTGTGACCAAGACAGCACGTCTTTGTGATGTATCAAGAGCGACAGTATCCAGGGTAATGTCAGCGTACCACCAAGAAGGACGAACCACATCCAACAGGAGTAACTGTGGACGCAAGAGGAAGCTGTCTGAAAGGGATGTCCAAAAAACATAAAACAACAGCAGCCCAACTCTCTGCAGAATTGAATGCAGCTCAACTCTCCTGTTTCCACCAAAACTGTTTGTCACAGAGTCAGTGTACATGGCCGGGCTGCTATAGCCAAACCTTTTGTCACTCGTGCCAATGCAAAACGTTGGTTTCAGTGGAGCCAGCAGCGAAAATCTTGGGCTGTGGACAACGTGAAACATGAATTGCTCTCTAACGAGTCCACCTTCACTGTCTTTCCCACATCTGGGAGGGTTACGGTGTGGAGAAGCCCCAAAGAAGCGTACCGCCCAGACTGTTATGTCCAGAGTGAAGCATGGGAGTGGATCAGTGATGGTTTGAGCTGCAATATTGTGGCATTCGCTAGGCCCAATACTTGTCTCAAAATCCCTCTGGCCACCGTGCAGGACTTGTATCCGTCATTCCCAAGACGAATTGATGCTGTATTGGCCACAAAAGGAGGTGCTACACCATAATGAATTATTGTGGTCTAAAACCAGGCGTTTCAGTTTCATTGTCAAACCCCCCTGTAAGTTCAGACTTTATTTGTCACATAAACATGTAGCTCAGTAGTTGAGACATTGAACTTCGGATCGGAAGCTCCCAGGTTCAAACCCCACAACCACCAAGTTGCCACTGTGGGGCCCTTGAGTAAGGTCCTTAACGCTCAACTGCTCAGATGTGTAATGAGATTAAATGTAAGTTGCTCTGGATAAGGACATCTTCCAAATGCCTACATATAAATATACTTTACTGCACAGTGAAATTCTTTATTCTTCATATATCTCAGCTTTTTTGTTAGTAGGCTGGGGTCAGAGCGCAGGGACAGCCATTATACGGCACCCCTGGAGCAGACAAGGTTAAGGGCCTTGCTCAAGGGCCCAACAGCGGCAAACTGGCGGAGCTGGGGATTCGAACTACCAACCTTCCGATCAGTGCCTTAACACAGTGAGTCACATATGTAAGAGACAGAGTACAAGATTCTCATTGACGTACTACAAGTCTCTTAATTTAAGAGATAGAGTACATGAGTGTGCAGTAACCATTTGGGACATTATTACTTTTTAAATAACACCATAATGCCACCTTCTGAGATTTCTTCTTATTCTGTTATTTTTGTTTCTGGGTAATAATAAAGTAATAAAACTTCAATAAAACCTCATTCTGATGTTCGCTTTCCTTTCAAAAGCAGGTGATTCATGAACTGATCTGGTCCGATAAGTCCTGGGGACACAAAATAATAGCTTTAGAAAGACAAGATTGGAAATAAACAAGGGTGTGAAACTGGGGACTGGGTAGTGGGGAATAAGATTGGAATCGGATGGAGTGTAAACAAAGTAAAAAGAAAAGAAAATATACAACAAGACTTTGTGGTTAATTCTTTTCCTCTGAGATAACGTTCAGGAAAGTCATATTTTACATCTGAGAACAATGGCCGTTAAAACTATGAATAAAATAAAACCAAAACAACTGTTCGTTCACACGCATAATTTATCTCCAGGGTTGAGGGTTCGAGTCCCGCCCCGGGACTGTGTGCATTGTGTTTGTACATTCTTATTTGTTGGTGGGTTTCCTCCGGTTTAGGCTAATTGGAATTTCTAAATTGTCTATAGTGTGTGAGTGTCTGTGTGTATGCTTATGTGCTCTGTCATGGATTGGCACCCTGTACCCAAGTCAGCTAGTGCCCAAGTCTTCTGTGATAGGCTCCAGGCCACCAGCGTCCATGTACAGAATAAGCGGTATAGAGAATGAATAAATGAGTATTACAGTATTTATTCCTATTAGACAAGATCTCCAAGTCTTATGTGCTGTTGCTTAAAAGTAAATAGTACAGTAGCACTTTACTCAAAGGGTACGTACAGCTTTTATAACACATATACAAACATTTTGCAAAGTTTTTTTTTTTTAAGCAGTCCTGGAGAATTTATGAATGCCTATAGCAATGCTAGAGGATTTATCAAAGCCTTATTTTATAAGGAGTAAGATGATATTATGTAAGATTTTTATGTATCTTTCCATACCTTATCCATAAATTATTATTATTATCAGAGAGCTGATTGAGTTACTGCATTACTGTCACACGGTTAAAAAGGAAGAAATGTGAATTTACCAAGTTCACGCTACTTCCTATATGCACGTCCCCGTCAGGTTCTCAATGTTTCTGTCATAGTGCCACTAATTATCTATCATGCATTTATTAAAGTACGATTAGATCGAACCGAGTAATGACTATGTCCGATCAGATCACACCATGATCTTACCAGGTGCTAATCGGGCGCTTACTACGTTGTGGTCTGTTCCATGTATTTAGTATATAAGTGATGTTCCTAAGAGGTGTTAGTTATAACGTTAACAGGTCAACCCCATTATGTATACATTCTTATTAAGTTATTTCTGTATCTTGCTTCGACCACATCCTCATCAGACATTTTTAAACAATACTTTACCTTACTGTAGTATTACTGCTGCACTTACCCAATTTATTTTGCAGAAGTAGTGGGAGTTTGGCGCAGAGTCACAGGTCCTTTTATTAATTATTTATTCAGGAATACTGTTTCAAGTTGCCATTTTGCTCATATTTTAACTGCTAGGATATCCATTTGGCAGCACGGTGGTGTAGTGGTTAGTACTGTCACCTTGCACCGCCAGGGTCGATTCCTGTCTCTGTGTGTATGGAGTTTGCATGTTCTCCCCGTGCTTGGTGTGTTTCCTCTGGGTACTCCGGTTTCCTCCCACAGTCCAAAGACATATAGGTCCGTAGTGTGTTAATGCGTGAGTGTATGTGGTTGTCTGTGCCCTGTGATGGATTGGCACCCTGTCCAGGGTGTACCCTGCCATGTGCCCTAAGCCTCCTGGGATAGGCTCCAGGCCCCCCATGACCCTGAATACAGGATTAAGCGGTATAGATGATGAGTGAGTGAGAGTGAGTGAGGGTATCCATTTTTTGGTTTTGATAGATAGCAAAGGTTTCATACTGTGCCAAAAGTTCTTAAGCAGTCTAAAATCGACTGAGACATATCATTTGCATTGGGTTTTTAAAGTACAATTACACTTATGTTGTATACTATATTAAGATGCCACAAGTTAATATAAGTTAATAATAAGTTCAGCTTGTAGCAGGGTAGGACATGTGAAGGAATCAACATTATTATCATTGTAATTACATAATTATGTAATTAATTACAAATGATTCAATTACAAATATTACTCATTGTCTGTTCCGCTTTATCCTGTATACAGGATTGTGGGGGCCTGGAGCCTATCCCAAGAAACATAGAAACCACTTACTGCACTGCTGTAAGTAACGCACTTTATTACATTACATGCCGGGAAGATGATGCTCTAATGATATCTTGTTGTTATTTATAACCGTGACAATAAAGTTGAATTGAATTGAGTTGAATTGAATTGAATTGAATTGAATTTAGTTTAATTGAATTGAATTGAATAGAGCACAAAGCAGGGTACACCCAGGACAGAGTGCCAATCCATCACAGGGCACACGCACACATATTCATTCGCACACACAGACAATTTGAGACCAGCAGTTAGATTAATCTGTGTGCCTTTGGACTGTGGGAGGAAACCGGAGTACATGGAGGAAACCCAAAGCACAAAGAAACATACAAAATCCAGCCACAAAGACCCGAGGCAGGATTCGAACCCGGACTGAACACGGCCACCGTGCCTATTATATATTGACGCCTATTATTATTATTTTTATTATTATTATTATTTTTGTTGTTGTTGTTATTGTTATTATTAATAACTGTCACCAAGCATTGTTTTCACCTTCTGCTTATAGTGGATTTACAGCATGTTGCAAACTGTGTAAACTAGTGTGTTGCTGCTTTTGCAACAACAACAACAACAATAATAATAATAATAATAATAATAATAATAATAACAACAATAATAATAATAATAATAACAACAACAATAATAATAATAATAATAATAATAACCTTGCTCAAGGATTCAGTTGTGGCATCTTGAAACCCTGAGCTTCTGACCAGTGACACAGATCCCTACGTCCACCGATTCAACAGTGACACAGAATAATATAATTTTTAATGACTATTTAAATTCGTTTAAATGAACTAATTTGTATGTGTCAGTTAAATATTGTCTTTTTTTCCATCTTCCAAAATTCCTTTGATCCATCCATCGGCGGTAACGCTTTTATCCGGGTCACGTGATTAAGTGTGGCCGCTTGACTACTGGAACGTAAGTCTCGCTCGCCCTCTAGCGACGCAACAATGCCACTACGACTAACTGTTTGTTTGAGGTTGCCGGGCAACAGCAACCGGAAGCTGAAACTACAGCGTGTACAAGATTTAACTCGAAGATTGAACTTTAATTCGCCATAAGGGGGGAAGAAAAAAGACATGGCAACGGAAAGAAGAGTGAAAGAAAAAGAGCCCCTGGATATTGTTCACCAAAATGCTATTCATGTGGAGACGATCCTGAAAGAGCAGCGCTGCCAGAAGCTTTACACCGAGTTCACCATCAATCCTTTCAGAAAGTGTGAGTCGGTAGCTTTTGTTGTTGTTGATAGGTTAATAAAAGAAAAATAATAGTGCCCTGAGAAGCACTGCCCAGTGATCCATGATTTTTATTATAACATAATATTAAAGGTATAAATGTATGCTGTTGTTAAGCTGTTATAGTTATTTGCCCATTTGATTAGCCACTTAGGTTTGATGGTTTTAATTAAACTCTAAATAGCCTTCATTAAAACAAGAACTATAAAATATTAAATTGAGCCTAATGCATTCTAGAGCTGGGAAGAAAATAAAATGAAATAAAGTTTTAGATCTCAAATTAATAATTTCATTTTCTATTTTGCATTTACACAAAGGTTACTTGACCAAAAAACTTTGAAAACTGCAGAATGTTGTTATAAAAGTGATTTATTTTATTTACTATAGTAGTTTAGATTGTTATTTATTAGGATATACCTTTATTCGACCCACAGTGGGGAAATTTCTAATAATTATTACACATTTTGGCAAGGTGAGGAGTAAAGATTTAAATTTTAAAGGTATTTTTGAGTCTCAAAAGATTCACCTCCAGCGTCTGGGTTCGATTCCCACCTTGGGTCTGTGTGCATGGAGTGAGCATGGAGTTTGCATGTTCTCTTCGTGCTAATGACATATATAAAAACTAACTTATTTCACAGACATTCCTTTACATTAAATGTAAATATAAGTATCACCTCCAGGATTCGAGGGTTTAATTCCTGCCTCAGGTCTGTGTGCATGGAGTGTGCATGTTCTTACCGTGCTTGGTGGGTGATAATAATCTCTAGTAATCAAATGTCACACAGTCTGTGAAAACCCAGCTAAAGACCAGTATCTACATGAATTCATATTTATTTATAAGTTGTTACATAATTCCTGATTTTTTAAAATCAGAATTCACTGAATAGCTCAAAAAAAAATTAAGGTTTTTGAATGGCCTAGTGAACGTTCAGATTTAAGTCTGAATAAAATGCTGCAGCCTGACCTTAAACAGACCATTCTTGCTCGAAAAACCTCAAGTGATGCTGAATGAAAACAATTCTGCCAAAATTCCTCCATAGCGATGTGAAAGACTCATTCATTGCCAGTTATTGCAAATGCTTGATTGCAATTGTTGAAGGTTTGCACAAACCCTTATATTAGGTTTAGGGGCAATTATTTTTTCAAATAGGGCTAGGTTGGTTTGACCAGCATTTTTTCCTCTTTATAATTTTCCTCTTTATAAATGATCTTTTAAAAACTGCATGTGGATCAGGGAGTCACTGATTAGGGAAGGAAGCACTTAGTATTTTTATACTGAGGAAGACTGGACTGGAATGCACAGGGAAGCG
Organism: Clarias batrachus; assembly: GCA_003987875.1. Classification (NCBI taxonomy): domain Eukaryota; kingdom Metazoa; phylum Chordata; class Actinopteri; order Siluriformes; family Clariidae; genus Clarias; species Clarias batrachus. Next base: position 223,548 of record QMIH01000655.1, on the reverse strand, counting down.
GAGGAGAGTGAGACGTATACTGTAGATGGCGGTGATGCAGCTCACAAAACTAAAGCATACAGAGTGTTACTGAGAGGAAACATGTCAAGAAGAAAGTGTGTGAAAGTGGCAGATAAAGCAGATGGAGAACTCAAGACACAGAACAAGACAAGATCTGGGGAAGATCTGGGAAGGAAGCATTAGATGTTTTTTTTTTTACAAAGGGTGATCTGGAAAATCGTTTTTAAGAGGCCGGAAAGATGAGGGAGGGTGACATACATTTAGCGTTAGTGTAAACAACCTACTAGATACCAACCGTTAAACAACAATGAACAAGCAAAAGAAGAAAAACTGCATTTTCTATTTACTCATGTTATCTTTGTTTAATATTCATTAATATAATATTATTACGTGTTTGATCTCAATCATTTAGTAAGTGTGACAAACGTGCATAACAAAAACAAAAATCAGGAGGGGGCAAATATTTTTCACAGCACTGTATGTAAAAAAACAGTGAATGGCTGAAGGGGGGGAAAAAAACATTTCTGTAGCTGTTTTTTAGAGAATGGGTCTCATATTTGATTACTAGATTTTCTTACTCCCGATCTTTCCACTCATCAGACATTATTATGTTATGTGTGTTTTATTTAAATTCTTATTAGATGCAAATTGACATTATTTATAGGCAAACTTTATATATATATGGATATATCGAGATGTTAAAATAAAAATAAAATGTGTAGAGAAATACATGTTAGAATCTGCAGTGTTGAATCAAGAGCTTGAGTTCTGGATAAACAGTGAATCATCAGCTTCATCAATTATTTGTCTAAACATTAATTCAACACTAACCTGAACACTGTTTATGCTACTGCACGATGATTATGTGTATTAATGACTTTGTACATTTTCTTCCAGTGCATGTTTTACCTGATAAACCCATGTCAAGGAAAATGACAGAAGAAGTTGAGGAGGACTGTATGTACTTCTTTACAGAATTTACTTTCACACATCTGTATCAGGAATCATTTTATTTACAGATTAGCATGCATAAAGCTATGTACAGTACTGTGCAAAAATCTTAGGCACCGTATTATCTTTAGTATAAAATTGTATCATGGATGTTTATCATGTCTGCATTATTATGTACAAAACCGTTCAATATTCCCAAACTTAAAAACGATGAATGAATAAATAACCTTGCAGAAGAATATTTGCATGCTTCTAAATAAAGCAATGTGACAGACCAGTTTTCAGATGGTTTATGGGTTTTGCATAAAAATAGAAAAGAGCTAGTGTGACAAAGTTACAAGAAGAAACCATATTCTCCAGCACGCTCAGTAAAACCTAAAGCTGTTTATCTTACAGTACTGGGCAAAGGTCTTGGGCACATACTGTACAAAACAAATGCCATAAGCAAAGATACATCTAAACACATTTCTGTATATAAGAACCTTCTATAAAGAGCACTAAAGAGTAATAAAATAAACACAGTCAATACTTAGTGTGAAAACCATTTGGTTGAAAATAATCAGATATACAGATTTGTGCAGTTATATAACTTATGCAGCTGTTAGGTTTTACTGTGTGTGTTGGAGAATATGAGTTCTTCTGGTAACCTTGTTACAATTGCTTCTTTCTATTTTCATGCAATCAAAGGCGTCTACATTAAGTTGTTTGTTTGCATCTGAAAGCTGGTCTGTCATGCAATAGGTTGATTTCTTTACAGGCTGCCAATATTCTTCTAAAATCTTAAGTTATTTTTGAAAAAAGGTTTGTACATAATAATGCAGACAAAATGGGTATTATAAAACTAATAATAAAAAAAAGATATCTTGACCGAACAACATAATGCTCATATGTCACTGACATATAAGGAAAATATGTCACTAAGAGTAACCCGAGGGGTGTTTAAGTCAAACTGGGACTTTTATATGTGAAGAATAGCAAAGCACAGTTATGAGAGGAAAAACTACCTTTATTTCTCTACAGGTATAAAATCCCTGTTACACTCATGCACTTATCCCAGGGTTTCACAAGTGCTTGGAAACCATCAACATAGAAAGTTTTCTTAGTTCACCAGTGCCATGATCGGACTGCCGGCTTCACAACTTATACTCCCAGGGCCTCCCAGAAACTCCTCTAATAACCTAAACATGAGGAAGTGAAATCAGGGCCCGTATTTACTAAGCGTCTCAGAGTAGGAAATCCCTCCTAAATGGCCAAACATTCTCAGAATGATGCTATGTTTATCCTACTTTCAGGAGTAGGAGTAAGAGCTATTTATCAAGATTCTAAAAATAGGAAATCACTCCACCAAAATGTAGGACAGCTCCAGAGGTGTCCTAACTGGTTAGGAGTAGAGAGGAAATGGCATTAAGCCAGAGACGTGCGCAGAGGAGAGACTTTTTATTAAGTGTTTAGAGTGACATACGTAAAAAAAACATACGTTTTTTTTTTACTTAGAGTACAGTATGTAACCGGTCCATTAATGAACATTCCATATGCTGTCTCCGCAGGTTATAGGGGTTTCCCTCTATTATAGGGATTTTAAACAGTTGTGATTGGAGCCGTCTGATTAGGATAACATCATGCAGCTGAGTCACACATCTATAGGTTTTGTCTGTTGCATAAAACTTTCACCATTTCGCTTTTTCAAAAAACCTGTCAAAACAACAACAGCCACTATAACATGCATCCTACTTTACAGCTCTCAGTGTCGTAAAAAGTGACGTCACATGTTATCCATGGTGCAGTCCTACTCCTCACTGAAAAAAAGAGTAGGAAGCTTGATAAACAACTTATGTCCTGCTCTGAGGTGGGGGTTTCAGTCCTAAATGAACTTTGAGCCCGATTCCTACCGATTCTGGAAATAAATTCCAGCCGAGTTCCTGGAGTGTGCAAGTAAATGATTGTGTGTACGGTTCATACAGACAGATGTGGCTCTTCCACAAGTTGGCAACAATCTTTTTTTATTTCCAAGTATCAGTTGCTCCATGCTGAATGTTCATGGGAAGACCTGCAGTGGGCTCCAATCATAGATACATAGATACAGTATACGGCCGTCTTTAAAACATTTCCTACCATTCAAATTTTTAACTGCAGCTAAGAGTCATTAACAAACTGTGCCTAAATTTCCCCTTTAATTTATGGGAATTTCATCACCAGTCTCAACTTGACTTGAATGCCCCTTGTAGTTTATAATAATTAAACGTAATAAAGGTGTTTAAAGTGTTCTCTGGATACAACACAAATCCTGAAACCTTTTCATGGCACTTTCTACTGTACATTGCTTCATTAATAATAAAGGTGATGAAGTGCAAAGACATAATATTTGACCTGAAGTGTTGATCATTTCTGTAATTGGAAGCAGTGATTTGCACTTATGGTGTACTTTTTAGCCTCTGCCACAGCTTTGCCTTTTACATATCACAGTATGTTATTACCTCATATGGTTCTTTTGAGAACCAAGTAGTTCACAATCCAACCATAAGTACACAAATTCTACTGAATCAAATCCCTGTTAAATTGAATCATATGGGTGCTGAATCAAATCAGTGTTGAACTGAATCATATAGGTGCTGAATCAAAATGGTGTAAAACTGAATCGTATGGGTGCTGAATCAAATTGGTGTTGAATTGAATCATATAGGTGCTGAATCAAAAGAGTGTTAAATTGAATCATATGGGTGTTGAATCAAATCGGTGTTAAACTGAATCATATGGGTGCTGAATTAAAAGGGCATTAAATTGAATCATATGGGTGCTGAATCAAATCAGTGTTAAACTGAATCATATGGGTGTTGAATCAAAATGGTGTTAAACTGAATTGTATGGTTGCTGAATCAAAATGTTGTTGAATTGAATGATATGGGAGTTTAATCAAATCGTTGTTAAACTGAATCATATGGGAGTTGAATCAAAAGGGTGTTAAATTGAATAATATGGGTGCTGAATCAAATCAGTGTTAAACTGAATCATATGGGTGCTGAATCAAAATGGTGTTAAACTGAATCGTATGGGTGCTGAATTTGATCAAATTGGTACTGAATAGACTTACCTTACTAAATTTTACTACAATTTGGCTTTCTGTTTTACCCTTAATAGTAAAGAACTATCTGTATAATGTACATAATTATTCTGGTATGCTGTCATTTAACATTAAATGTTAATTTTTATGGCAGCTGCTTTCCTGAAGCTCATTCGCAGATCATATTCAGAACCAACGAAAAAGTATCCTCGTCCAATGACAGAGTCTCAGGAAATTGGATGGATCTCCACTCCTCTGGTAGGGCACTGAGGCAGCGAAGTAAGATTCCTTGGTATTAAATTATTAAAGAAAATAACGTGACGGAGTGTATGCACTTTGTGTTTCAGATTGATTCAGACCGCTCGGACAGAAGACTGAACTTTCCACGGCAGAATTCTGAAATCACCAAATACATGGAACATGCCTGGCGTCTGAAGGAACAAACTCAAAACCTTAGATGAAAGAATGCACATTTTTGTATCTGGTCTGTAACTGCCTAAAAAACATATATTTTGCTTTAATCCTCCAATCATGCTATGTTCACTAAAGATCACCTTATCATAATAAATGAAGTTAAGTGTCTGTGGATTAAATGACTGTAATTTGTTCCATCAATCATCTTCAAGGCTTTATTTCTGGTCAGGATTTGAAGTGCACTGGGCGCAAAGCTGGGAAAATATATATTTTGGATGTGATGCACACATTCCTTCCCACATGGAGGCAATTTAACGTAGTCAATCTTGTATCTAAGTGTGTGTTTTTTGGAATGTAGGAAGAAACTGAAGATCCCAGAGTAAAGCCATGTAAACAATTTGTGCACATGAGATCAAACTGGGGGCCGAGGAGGTGTGAGATGGCAAAATGCTACCTACTGCACCATCATGCTGCCTGAAATATGCACATATTTAGAAAAAAAACTTGAAAGAGCCAGATTTGGTTTGTGAAGAAAAAAGGTGCCTAAATTGTGAATCTTGATTAGCTATGTCTCTTGAAAATGGATTTTATTTAAGCCGTCCGGCAAAAGGTCACATGATGGAGAAATACGATTTGCAAGGAATAATTCTGCAAATGTGCACTCTTTAAAAGAAAAATCCATAATAATCAGTGCTGAGCTACGTCTGAGCTAGTGAATTTGGTTAGCATGGAAGCTTAAGTAGCTCCTGTTGTGGACTCTAAACATAAAAACAGCACAACTCTCACTAAAGTCCATCCTAAACAGTTCTACACTACTTGCATCATATTTGCAGCTACTTATCTGCTTATAGAATATGAATAGATGCTGGAGAACACTGGTTAACCATGCTGTAAGTCTCTAGAGATAATAACACATCCTGTTCATAAATAGAGCCAGATGTTGAGTGCAATTACAAAAAATGATATCTCAAATCATTTATGCATAACACATACAAGCAATGTTAACTGCTGCCAGATATATTAATTTAGAATGCTGGCAATATGCCTTACAAGCTGTCTTTTATTCGTAATGTATTTCTACAAGGCATGTTCTATGTAGCATGCTGAAGCAGGTCAAAAGTAAATGAATAAATGAAGAATAAAAGACTTCGGGTTGTGCTGTTATATGAAAATAATCAACAACACTGATATAATGAAGGCAAGTCACTCATAATGTAATTATTTTTGGAGACTCCTTGAACGATCTACTGGTTCCTCCACTATATTCTTGCTTTCTGAATTCTGTTGAGTTATTTTTATTATGGAGAGATGGGCGTACATGTATGAAAAAAAAACCTGTATTGGAGAATAACACCATGGAGAAGAGAGGCGTGTTGATCAAGAAAACATCGCGAGTGAAGCGGCTGAAGAACAGCTTGATGAACTTATCTGAACTCACTGAATCAGTGAGCGCAATTTCCTGTAATCTATTTAGTCTCATACTGTAAGCATTACATCAAGTATAGGAATAATAACAATAGTTTCAAATGCATAAATATTGGAAAACATGCCATTTAAGAGATGTAATAGTATTACTTTGTTCTTTAAAAATATTATGTTTACTGTAAAGAAAGAAATAAAAAAAAGGCTGTCCAAACATTTCTATGCCTTGTTGCACTTCAAATGTTTAGTTATCCTAATAAAAGTACAGTGCGATTATAAAGGAAACATAAAAAAATATGTTCACCTTATATTCTGAAAAATATATTTATTAAATGTATCAAAATTAAGGAATTTTTATTCAAGTAAAACATTTACAATAAGTTCAACAAAAATAAATAGTGGTACAAATTAGTATGTTTAGCTAAATACAGCAATTAAACAGCATTATGAACATTACACATTTGATTTATTTAAGTAAAATTGGCTTGATATAATTAAAGCCTCACAATGCCAGAACCATTTTTAGTGTACAACTAATTGATTCAAAAATATAATCTGTGTTGTATTAGCTACATAAGTTTAGTTCACCATGTATCCAGTGTTTGCTTACCCAGGCAAGGCTGTTTGAGGTGAAAACACGCTAAGAAAATGCAGACCCTTGAGCTGTAAGGCAAGAACACTTCTCAGAATAACATGGCAAAGCAGGTAAGGAAGGAATAGAAATCCCATCAGATTGCAACATTAGCTAAGGAAATTATTTTCCCAAAAATGTATAATAATAATAATAATAATAATAATAATAATAATAAATTCTACGGTCTCAGCAAAAATAAATTGAGAAGCTACCTGAGAAGGAACTCACAGGAACTTACAGGAACTCTTAAAAGGACTGAGAGTCACAGCTAGCTGTAAAATAGACTAAATGCCACTAATTCTAAGTGGCACATGTTTTTTTATTATTATTA
>QMIH01000655.1:168117-216523 GCA_003987875.1 Clarias batrachus | reverse complement strand
GGACTCATATTCCAAACACTCGTAAACCAAATCATCATTTCCCATAAGAAATAATGAAAACTCAAATTATTCGTTCCACAGCCCCAACAAATAAATACATAAAAATAATGAATACAATCTATAAAATGAAAATAAAACAAATTAATCTGCTCTTTACCTTTAAAAAAAAGTACAAATAAATCCTGACAGATAAGTGTTTCCATTGGTGCGTGTAGGCGCCGTGTGTGTGTGTGTGTGTGTGTGTGTGTGTGTGTGTGTGTGTGTGTGTGTGTGGAATTAGCCCCTACCCTCGCCTCGCTTTTTAAGTTTCAAAACAAACACACAAACGCGCACACACACACACACAACAGAAACACCGTTTTAAAAAAGCGAGACTGGCATGAGAGCATACTAACAGAATCACTTAAGTTTCACAACAAACGGACACACATAAACACGGAAATACCGTTTTAACAGGAAAAAAGAAATCTCTCTGACCTGGCGTGAGCGCATACTAAGGGAAGTAAAAAAAAAGAGAGTGACGCTCGGTGTCAGAATAAGAGTCGCATACATGATACTCGGCGCTCGTAAACTATTACTTGCTCGGTTTCCGAATAACTCACCGAACACTCGTAAACCACGTTACTCGCAATCCGAGGTTCCACTGTACTAAACAATTTTAAGTTGGAGTGTTGAACTTAAAATTTTTTTAAAAAATCGAACAGGTCACTATAGTTGGGTTAAAGCTTAACAAATCTGTAGTTTTTAGATCGGAGGAAAAAGCAGCATTTCATGGGTGGCGTTAAATGTTTTTCAAGGTGGCTCGGAGCCCGCTGCAGTTGTTCCTATAAACGTTCAGTGAGTGGAACGCCTAATCCTTGGATTTTATGAATAACTTGTCACCAACTTGCGGAAAAAACATATCTGCCTGTGGAAACTGTACAGTGTACACACAATCATTCACCAACACCACTTGCACATTACAGGAACTTATACTGTAGCTGGGAGTTATTGCACAGCCCTGACCTCGCTCAAACCCATTTCCACATGTTTTGGCTATTAAAGGAGTTCCTGGAAAGCCAGCATTTCAGATATGAAGCAAACTTTCTACACTAGTGAAACACTGGGATAAGAGCATTAGTGTAGCAGTGCGTTATATAGAGGAATAAGAAGTTTTTACGCTCTTTTTTAACTGTGTTCTGTTATTCTGCACAATCAGAAGTCCCAGCTTGGCTTGAATGTCCCTCACCGTTAGTAGACTACTTTAGGTGCAACAAATCTCTAAAAAATATTAAGCTGGAGTATTGAAGTAAAAAAAGTAAAACAAAAATCTATAATTGTATATAATTTGTATATAATTATAACCTCTGAGAAACCTCTGACAATTTAGCAGTGCAATGTGCACAATTTGGGGTGTGTTATCCTGCCTGTGTTAACTGTTTAATAGACCTTTAACTTTATTTTGGACACCTACTGGTAACTGGTTAGATATTTCCAAAATAAAGTATAAGGGGAAAATTGAAATTTGATTGAAAAGTTAAATTCTGCTCCTAATGTAAATATCCATTACAGTAGTACAGTATTTGGTCAACTGTATAAACGTCAATGTGTAGTAAACAATCTTCTTGTTTTCAACGGACCCTGTGATTCAGAACTTCTGCCTAATCTCAAATGATTTTCTGTTGCATGTGTAGTGCACTACTGAGAATAATGTAACACTATTTAGTCCTTATAGGAAACATAGGAAAAGTAAGGAATTCTTTAGGTCCAAGCTTTACATAGATTAGATTAGATTAGATTAGATTAGATTAGATTAGATTAGATTAGATTAGATTAGAATAGAATACATTACATGTACAAAGGCAATAAGATCATTACAACAAATGTGAGTGTTTAGGTTGTTGGTATTTCTTTGTTTATTCCACAGTTCTTGCATGAGGTACAGTATGCATAAAAGCCCACAAGGTAAACAACAGCAAAGCTACTACACGTCTGTCTCTAATACATATTTTGAGTAAGTCATTTTTATAATGTAAAGCTGTCAAAATAAAAAGGAAAAAATGACTACCTCACACTTCTTGGGTTCCCGAAAAGCAAACAAGATGCCTACAGAAATGAGGAGTAAATAATCACCTGTCATTACCCCACTAAACAAATATGGAAGCTTTTTCTTCCCTACTGGCTAGCTATAATATACTTATCATGGTCTATGCTAAGAAGCAAGAGACACTGTACAGTACACTACTGTATTTGTACAGTACAGTATGTCTGGCTGATTTAGCTAGTTAGTTTTCTTGATTGGCAGATGATTGCATTACACAGCCGAAGTTTGGACATTTAGCTCATACTGGCCTGAGGTGTTAAATGTTTTTTAGACTTTAATACACTTCGCTGGTGACTCACTCAATCTTTCCCCAATGCATCTTTTTTAAGTAGTTTAGCTTTTTTTAAGATAGACTGTGTGCTCCAGATCCTGCTAGAGTTGCTAGTAGATATCCAGACATCGTTCAATCATTCACTGCTGCAATCCAAGAAACCTGAAAGCAGGTTTGTTCCTGGCTTAAAGCGGAACATTGAAAAACTGAACAACATGATCCTTTTTTTTGTAATTTGGACAGCACAAAATAAGCATGCATTGTATTTATAAAGTGCTATTTTTCTAATTTTATTTATTTATTTATTTTGCTATCAACAGAATATGTTGTAGTGACAGTCTGACTATTTGCTTGAATTGGTCTATCCCACTATGCCTCATTCAGAACACGTATTGGGGTAATCACTGTGCAGACGGGAAATCCACGTGACCATGACTGCAGAAATACTGCACCTTTGAAACTGCCTTTCGAACCCCTGTCCTGGTCAAGTACATTTCCTGTGATTGATGCCCAGCTGGAGCCCTGGAGATCCCAGCGTCCTTATATGGTCATAACTTTTGAAAACCAGCCCCTGATTATAGTGTTTGAGGAAGGGTGTATGCTTAGCTGGAAGATCATAGATGAGGAAGGGACTGCGCTGGAAAGAGACCACAAGGATCACCAAATACAACCTGGATGGAAATTAAGCTATGACTATGGTCATGTCACCCTGACACAGAAACCCCATGTCTTTTACGGTGCCAGGTGATAATGACTTTCTCTGCTCTGGACCAGAGTAACAGGTTTGGCCTCAGCAACGCATCTAAAGATAGTCCTGTTGGTAGATGAGGCTCCTCTGATTGTCAGCACCTCAAATCCACAGCAGGTGGCGATTTGGAGGAAACCATTCTCTGTGCTGTTTGCACTTGCTTTTCACTTGTAAAATGACTTCTTCCAGATGTCATGTCAATAAGGATCACACCCTGCTGTGCCGAGAATTCTTTTTCTGCAAGTGCTGCCCTGGATAAAGATCTAAGGTGGCTTGTTTCCAGCATAGTGTCAAAGCCTTGGTCTTCCTTCAGCCCCAATATAAGCAGCATTTGTGCTGTCTGGGAGGACATATCCACCAATCTTGCTGTAGTATTCCCATTGCTTTTTTTTCTTCCACCATTCTGTGGAACCATCACCATAAGACTGGACTTTATCCTTCGTTTCTATTGGTCAAGGGAATTAAGCTATTATTCAAATGAAGACATTATTCCCACTGGTCCTAATTTGTTATTGATGCAGTTATGTAAAAGCAACACAACTGTAGCATTACCACTTTAGTTAGGTCCCTGAAGGGAATTGTAGTTTGATCCCTGAGCTGCACCAGTCGATGTTAGTAAAGCTCTTTAATACTCCAAGTGAACTCTCTTGAATTTGTGACAAATCACTTTTCTTTTTTTCTTTTTTTTGCCAAATCAACAAATTTTGTTATATGTTTTACATTTTATTCACAATAAAATTAGAAACAGTAACTCATTAGGATCTAGGCAAAGAAAGACAAATCAAAGATTTATTTTTTTAGGAATCATAATAGAGATTTTTTTTTTTACCAAGGATTTAGATGTGCTTATATGAACATGTCTATCAGTTTCACCTACCTCTTATCTTTCCTCACAAAACAAGAGCGGGTAAAAGCTGATAATGAATAATGAACTTTATGGGAAGCTTCAGATACTTTATATATAGATCATTTGTTCATATTACAATAAAAGAAAGAGCATGGTCAGATTTATTATAAACAGTCAGTATTTGTGTTCACCTCGTTTTTTAAGGTCCTGATTACAAAGAATGCTTGTTCTCAAGGCTGTTGAATGCATGAGAACTTTCAGATAGAGTTATACCGTATATAAACGACTGTGATGATGACTGACGTGAACTCTCGAGGCACATCATTTGACTGTTTGGTGAGCAGGAATGGGATAGAACAGTCATGTTCTTATCATCACACCATTTGTCGCAAGTCATAAAAAAACACCCTGTCCTTTCAAATTTCAAATATTTGTCCAATCTGTCCATGTAGACTGAACAGGGGATTGAATAAACTGGTCTTGTATTAGGGGACTAAATCATGTTTTGGTGAAAGAAGAAAGAATATTGCAGTTTATCATGTAACAAATTGATGCCCTGATATTTTTATGTTCATTTACTATGGACTGTACATTGGCAAGCAGTATGCTGGGCAAAAGTGTGAAAAGTTCTACACACCTGATTACTTTTCTCAGTGATTTATTCCATCTCCTCCAAACCAAGCTCCCTTTGTTTTGGTCACATTCTCTGCAGGCAAAAAGTAACTAATATTAGATTTAGATTAAAAATTCTTAAGAACAGCAGTCAAGGTAGCATCTGGCGCAGATGCGCCATCTGTACCATCTTGGTGTGACGTTTTTATGTATGGAACATACAGTAAGAGGGTTATCAAACACATGGAGGAGGAGAAAAGACTGAGATGGAAAAGCAAGTGCTGGTTCTGTATCAAGTCAGGATTTGCCATACATTTGAATACGTGTATATAAAAAGAAAGTGTAAGAATATGTTTAATCTGGGCCAGCACTTACAGTAAATGTGGGCATTCTTGATGAGTGTTGAATGTGTCAGATTGTAAATTTGTATTTATAGTTGAGTGTCTGCAGGAGGTCAGTCTCATAAAGCAGCCCCAAATCAGTGTGTGAAGGCATGGTGTTTAAAACACATGGCAGCTCTCTCCTACCGGGACAATGATTAGAAGAGAGGGGACAGATTAATCAAAGGAGAGCTGGCGTGTGGCCGAGGACATAGCTGCCATGGTGAAGGAAAAGCGACGTTGGCCTCCATCAGTCCGGAACAGCGGGAGGGAATGAGCAATGAAGGCCTCTGCATAATAACCTTATTATGTCACTTTATAGCCGGTGGTAAATTAGAATTATTAGGTGATAATACCAGCAAGGCAACCCTAAGAGACAAAATGATAGAACTTTAGTTGAGAAAAGCTTTTCTGTTTAGTGCACTTCAGTAGATGCACTCATTCCAGTTTTTTTTGTTCAAATAATTGCCCCTGCTCCATTCTTGTTCCTTTACTTAACCTTTATAATTGGGTCTGTCGCTCTTTCTTTTTTTTTTTTTTTTTTTACTATTCTCTTCCTTTCTTTTCTTTTTTTGTGTGTGCATGTCTGTGCATGTGTGTGTGTGTGTGTGTGTGTGTGTCTTTGTTGGATTTGATAATCCATTCTTTTACGCCTTATGCACTTAGACCAGTTGATGTACTTATTCATATTCACGTAGACATCCATACTGCTGCCTTTTCTTTTCATTCAGAAGCAGACAGAACAGAATTCAGGTATGGAAATGTGGGAAATGTATATGCAAATGAATATATATTTTTTGCAAACACTGCAAACTCTGAAATGAATTTATAAAAAAAAAAGGAATTGCATTGCGTATTTTGGATTTAAAAGAGCATGGTCCTGAGAGAGTGCCAGAGAAGTATGAGAGTACGAGTGTTGCAGGATATGTGTGAGGACAGCGTGAGAGTGGTGAGACGTGTGCTAAGAATGACGGACTGGTTCAAGGTGGAGGTGGGATTGCATCAAGGATTGGCTCAGGACAATAAGGTCAGACAGGAGTGTCTGTAGACTATGATGTTCAATGACATTGTGAACTGTTGTGAAGGCGGTTAGCAGGTTGAAATGAGACTGGAGAGGTGGTGCCATGGACTGGATAGAAGGCAGAGTACATGTGCGTGAGGTTGGGATCAACTGTCCAAAGTAATGGGGTAGAGAAGAGTAAAAACATTGTGCAGGCAGGGTGGACTGGTGATGTTGTATATAAGTTATAGGGAGATTTTAGAAGATGGGAGTCAGACCAGCTATGATATAAAACAGGATGTGGTGCTGGAATTGGTAGAGTTGAAGATGCTGCGATTTTCAGTGGGAGTTATGAGAATTAACACGATTAGAAATGAGTATAATAGAGAGACAGGGTAGGCAGGATGGTTTGGAGAAAAAGTGAGACAAGTGAGACTGAAGTGGTTTTGGAATGTGTGGAGGAGGGATGTGTGTGGTATAATGGGAGAAGATTGCTGCGCACGGACCACCAGGTGGGAGGAGAAGAGGGAGGCCAAAAAGGAAGTTTATGGACGTGGTGAGGGAGGACATGACGGAGGAAGACGACGAGGATGGTGTGAGGTGGAGACAAATGATGTGTTGTGGCAACCCTTAATGGGAGAAGCTGAAGTAAGAAGAAGAAGAAGGCAAAAAAATACTGCAAACTCTGGAAAACGCTGAAAAAAATATCAAGAAGTTAAAATGTCAGCACTGTCAGCATGGTCTGTAGATTCAGGCTCTGACAGTTCCTTATACAGATAAGCTTCCAAAAATATGGGCTTTTTGCCTTAATAACACACAGACATAGAGACTCAGCAGTTTCTTCTGCCCCAGATATACCCTAGATAATGATTATGGCCAATCAAAGCTCCATATGGCCTGTTTATTAAGCCTGTGATACTGTATGAATGGTTCTACACAGCTGAACTCTCTCACGAAAAAATAGATTCGAGGATTGTGTCAAACATAGATGAAGAAGGATGACTCCTTCAATAGTTTCATTCATCCATCCACATCCCATAGAAATGAAGGCATGAATGCACCCAAAATGCATATATAGCAGATTTAAATCAGATTCTAATTACATTTAGGTACATTTTACAGTACACGTGTGAATCCATATGCCTCTTAAAGGTACATCAATTCTCTTGATTAAAGAGAATAAACTATTTTCATTAAACAAACTTAAGGAAACATTTTTGGCGGTAAGTGTAATTCTGAATGTGCATATTGTGTACGGTTTGTGTACAGTAGATGCTGAAACATGCTAAAGAATTCTCTCCTATTATTCATTTGAGAGCAGCCTTTATCTGCAAAGAAAAAAAAAATCTTACCATTTTGTGGTTAAAAACATCTTTTCTTCAGTTCAAACTTAAATTCCTATTTTTTCTTGGGCTCTGACCCTTTTATCCTTGGGGGGGATTGGGGGGGGGGGCACATATCAGAACATTTGTTCGGAGTGACCCGGCACAAGTTCTATGCCAGATACGCTTTCTGTTGCATCTCTCCTATTTTCTAACTGGGCTTGGGATTAGATTACAGTTTTACTGTAGAGGTTTTTTTTAAATAGGCTATCACTAGACAGTTGGTGTTTCCTGAAACAAGTAGGGGATTTTCTTATGCCTCCTTATTTATAGAAATATTATATATATATATTATTATAATATAGTTGCAAGCAACAATTTGTGCTTTGAACCAATTAACCCTAACCTGCATGTCTTTTGACTGTGGGAAGAAACTGGAGGAAACCCACAAAACACTGGTAGAACATGCAAACTCCACTCATGGACACTTGAGCTGGGAATCAAACCCTCGTCCTGGAGATACACACCATGTCATGGCTGCGTTTTATGGCCTGCATAAGGGTTTTTAAGGATTTAAGGGCCTTGCCCAGGTACCCGACAGTGGTGTCCCTGCAGTGGCATGGCTCAAACCCCTGACCCTCTGATCAGCAACCCAGAGCCTCAATCGTCTGAGCCACCACCTCCCCCCAGACATACAGTATAATGTCTGGTGCAAATGGCATCCCAATTAAATAATCATCGAAAAAAATGACTTTATAATAATAATTTCATTTGTAAAAATTGCTTTGCCTTACTGATCGTTCCCAAGACTATGGGAGCCTGCTTCAAATCTGTTTCCTAATTTAAATCCTTTTTTTTTAACAGTTCCTCAATGTCAGTACAGTCCTGAACGTCTTTGGAGACACTACATATTTTCCCCATGCACCATACTGTATGAATTTCTAAGCTAATTTGGGTTTGTTAAGAAGTAAGAAATACTCTAACACTGCTCAGTGATGCTCAGGAGGTGGATTTCTGAGGAGATGAATGCTGACAGATTGAGCAAATGAAGTCAGAACAGAAGAAATTCAAGGCTATGATCAATTCTCTAGAGGAAGAAAAGTTCCATGCACTTAATAATGAGATTCAAGAGAAAGATGAGAGCATCGAGACAAGGTATGTGTGTGAACAGGATGGTGTTGGATGGAAAAACGTGAGTTAAAAAAATAATAAGCTTGCCTTTGTGCCACATGGAGTCATGTATAAAAAATAACTCCATCATTACTGGTGGAATAATGTCTGACATTTAACAACACACTTCCACTGAGCTGCCATAAGACAAAGCAAAGGGAGGTGTCTTCGTTGCTTAGGAGTGTGCTAGCAGCACGACTGCATCTCATAAATAATCACACACTATTGGCATGTAAGACTCTTTTCACACACCTGTTCTCTCTCTCTCTCTCTCTCTCTCTCGCTCTCTTATTCTCTTTTGCTCATAGTAATGGGTCAGTACAGGCCTGTCTCTTTTCATATCTCTATTTTTCTCTGCCTTTTGACAGTGCACATCTATTACCTCTCCATCATTCCTCCATGCATGCAGTCCAATATCAACCACAAGGCTTGCAGTGAATAGCAGCTGCCACAAGGCTCTGGCTGTAATACAGTGAATGGGAGTAAATGCATGAGGCACTTCATGTGCATTGAAAGGCATTTCTTTTTTTCCCATGAAGATGTGAGAGAACTGTTTGAGATGCCTTCCCTCCGTTCCTTTCATCGTCCTACAATTTAGTCATAAGTGTGTAAATAATAGCTTTATGCACTTGCTACAAATGCAATAGAATGATTATAATAATATAATAGACATGACGACAGCTCAAATGCCCCTTCAA
This sequence comes from Clarias batrachus, assembly GCA_003987875.1. NCBI lineage: Eukaryota > Metazoa > Chordata > Actinopteri > Siluriformes > Clariidae > Clarias > Clarias batrachus. The sequence continues at coordinate 207,392 of QMIH01000655.1, read as the reverse complement.
TGTCACCTTTATTTTGGCATGAATTAAAATATTATTTGTAAAATTACATATGCATGCTGCCTACCTGCTTTTAAGTGTAATAGTTTATCTTCTTATTATAATCAAGGAAACCACGTGATATAATGTGATGCTAATCCTAGAGATTTTATTGGCAAGATATTAACAGATATTGCATATTGGAAAGCTAATATAATCAGAATATTGATCATGATGTGATTACATCATGCAAGTCAGTCTGCTAAGCCACACAATTACAAACTATGGGTTAGGACTAAAGTACGTTTCTACTGTAGCACGTGGGATTGGGGAGGAAAGGGACAAAGAAAACCACCGGGTTAAGTTTAAAGTCTTGTTTATTTCTGACTACTAAGCCGGTGATTTATGGTTGAAGAGGAAGCAATTAAACAAAAGGAATTGCTTTGAACACAATTTAAATGCTGTCTCATCACCTCTGGGGCCAATAAACTAGTGTCTGTGAATTTACTCTGACCCTGACTAGGATAAAATGATAGATAGATAGATAGATAGATAGATAGATAGATAGATAGATGGATAGATGGATAGATAGATAGATAGATAGATAGATAGATAGATAGATAGATAGATAGATAGATAGATAGATAGACGGATGGGGAGATGGATGGATAACTACAAAGGATGAGGGCACTTATTTTTCCAGCCACTGGGTGTCATCATTTTTTTGTATAACAAGATAAATTACTTAAAAATAAAAATAAGCATCAATAATTTAAACATTGTTGTGAGTCTTTATTTACTGTACTTATTTCTTTACTTTTATTAGCAGAACTGAACTAGCTTCAACAATATATATATAAAACCCTGTAACAGTAGGCAGCATCCTCACTGAATGCAGGCCACGTCATCATCATCTTTTAAGGCATCCTGTAACGTCCTGTAACTGTATGTCCATAAATAGATGGCAGTAATGCAACGTATGGTATGCCAACTGCTGTAGTTAGAGTCACCATCAATTTATTCACCATTCTGTGAGCGTGACACAGGCGTTGTAACAGCAGCGAAAACGGGTACGTCAGGCCAGACAGCTTTACTGTAGGTTTTTTGTTTGTTTGTTTGTTTGTTTGTTTGTTTGTTTTAATAGGCTACTACAATACTAGACAGTTAGTGTTTCCTGGAACAAGCAGGAGATTAAAGTATCTTATACTTCCTCAGTTATAGAAATATAACTAAAATTATATAGTTTCAAGCAACGATTGGTGCTTTAAAAAATTTTACCTGACCTGCATGTCTTTGAAGTGTGGGAAGAACCCGGAGAAAACCCACAAAACACATGAAGAACATGCAAATTCCCAGACTTGACATGTAAATCGAACCCTCGCCCTGGAGATGCGAGGTGACAGTGCAAAGCACTACGCCACCGTGCTGCCTATATGTAACATATATAACAATTAAATATAAAAACAACATAGAATAACAATTACTTTACCTGCAGTTGGCACTACTCATAGTTTTTACTTGAGCTAGCCTTTATTGTTAAATAATTGTCTATATCTAAGGACGTATATGAAAATCCCCAACTTCAATGGGTTCGATTCCTAGCCAATGCCCAAATTCCAGTCTCTGTTAAATCAGGAAGGGGAGTTCAGGGTAAAACATGTGAGAAGTTGTTGTACGGATAAGTTGGTAAATATATACAAAGTGTTTATATTTAAAAAGTCTATCTATCTATCTCTCTCTCTCTCTCTCTCTCTATATATATAATCACATCATATAATACATCACAACATACTATTTTTCTTTTCCTGGTGTATGTGTGTGTGTGTGTGTGTGTGTGCGCGTGTGCGTGCGTGCGTGCGTGTGTGTGTGTACTTGAGGAAGTATAACCCCAAACTTAAGGAACACACAGACACACATACTGTGTGTGTGTGTGTGTGTGTGTGTTACCTGCGTTAGTTACTCCCCTGGAGTCGACACTCAGAGACCTGAAATAGAGTCGACTCTTCGTGTAGATCGATTCCCAGGCGCTTCTAAGGAAGGTGCGATATATTGTAAAAAAAATAAAATAAAAAAAAAACCTTTATCTACTGTACCTTTGGACCCGGACTTCGGTTCCTCAGAGAGGTGGTGAGCGGAAAAAAGAGAGAGCGAGCGAGCGAGAGAGAGAGCGCGAGAGAGAGCGCGCGCGCGTCACCTGCCATGCTGTTCTCCCGGAGAGACCGACAGCACGAGCGATTTGTCGACGCAGAGAGAAGAGAGAAGTTGCTGAGATGTTTTCCCTCCTCCGGGTTGTGAAGCCGTGCTGGTGCCGGGGTTGAGGAGGCGGCTTCACGGCGTGTTATAGGATTTCAGGAGCAGGAATGGAGGCTACCGCTTTATCACAGGTAAGACCCGAGGGCTGTGTTCACTCAGGATAGAGGTGCAGTCTGTGTAGGAGGGAGAAACACACCAAGTTTCACTTATACCTATTATATACTTAAACTTATATATAAAACGGAGCTTTATAAAGTTCTCAGGTGAGTGAGACTGTTATTACTATTCCTTAACTGTTTTATTAATTACATTACAAAATGTTTGTGTAATTACTGTATGTTACTGGACTACACTGAAGATATTTGATCTCTGTATTTTCATGTGGGGGAAACAGGAAACAGTCCCACACCATTCACCCTTTGACCAACATTATTGACCATAAAAATGCATGATCTGTGCATGGACTGTCGGTTTCATACACAACAAAACGATAACATGTTTATACAACTGTATGTTCCGGAAACACTGTGCATACCCTCTAGAGATGCGCAATATTATACTTATATTATACTTATACAGTACATTTATATTGCAGTATTAGACTGAGGGACAGTACTTTTAAGAAATTCCTTCTCTTAAAAATAAAATATTTTGATTACCTTTTTTTGTTTTTTTTTTACAAGGGGCGTTCAGGTCAAACCGGGACTCATGATGAAATTTATCGTGAAAGAAGGCGTAGATCCAACCGACATTTACAGATGACTTCAAGCACAATACGGTGATGAGCTTTGTAACTGCAGTAAAACATTCAAACTGTGCAAATGTTTTAAAGAAGCCCGTACATCTGTGAATGGCGATGCCTGTCGAGAGCATACAGTCGTTACTGAACATTTAGCCTGAATTAATTGGAAAACTGTACACACAATCGTTCATGAACACCACTTGCACATTACAGGAACTCGGCTGGGAGTTGTTGCCACATTCTCCCTACAGTCCTGACCTCGCTTCATGTCATTTCTACATGTTTGGGCCATTAAAGGAGTTCCTGGGAGGCCAGCATTTCGGGCAAGAAGCAAGTAGTCCAATCATAGTTTTGGTGTGCTGAGAAAACTTTCTACCTTGATGGTATCCTATCCCTAGCCAAACCCTGGGATGAGTGCATTAGTGTAGCAGGGGATTATATAGAGAAATAGAGGGTGTTTTTACATTCACAACTGTGTATTGTTAATCTGCAGAATTAAAAGTCCAGGTTTGATTTGAACGACGTCTCTTATAATTTTGTCCACTTGCAATAATGTCAAAGATAAAAAAAGACAAAAAACAAAGATGTGTGTCCATTTTGCCAACCAACAAATGTTATTCGTCATGTTTGGCTCTTAAAAATACATGTTAAGACTTTTATAGAACCACAACTGTCCTTGGAAAGACATATTGTCAAAGAGATATTTTTTAACATGTTATTTTTCTCTGACCGCTGGCTTTGTCTTTAACCATTTCACATTAAACATTCATTGTTGTAATCCAAATATATTTAAAGTGCTCTGTAGCTCATTAAACTGCACCTTAGCTTGTCATCAGGGTGGTACCCTTATCTTTTGGACCTTTGATACGTATTATAGAAATTCATGAGTGTTTAAGGAGGAGTTAAGTTTAGCACAAAAAAATAAATAAACACGCACTCAGTTCCTCATCCGTAGTCAGCAGGGCAGTGCAAACCTGACATTCAGTTTGTAGTATGGCAGACATCAGGCTACTGAGATTCCAGAAAGTTCTGCAGCAAACAGGGAGAGAGAGAGAGAGAGAGAGAGTGGTGACTCAGAAGCATTGAGAGAGACGGAATGGGTGCAGTCGTCTAACCTGGTCTAATAATGATCACCACCAATGGAGGTCAGAATGGAGCACAGTGCCAGGTGGAAAGCTAGAACCCTGCCATCCTCCGATTCAGGTTATGATTTTTGGGTATTGCACACATGACCTGGAGGAAAGCCAGAGGTCTGCGATGTGTTTGAGGGAATGGAGATGAGGTGGGCGAAAGGTGAAGCGGTTTCCTTTCGGTCAGCAGTGTAGAGCTGGGTGGATATGCATGCTAATTGGTGATTTAATTAGTTCTTAAATATTGCAGCTGTGCACAATAACAGCAGGTTAGATACCGAAGAAAAAAAAAATCACTGAGCTGACACGGAAGGGCTAAACCAGATGCGACGAAACAGCTTTGTAGTTGCAGTGCAAACAAATCTAAACTACATTTGTTCTGTGTGTATTTTCTAGATCTATATCAGAATGTTCTTTGCAGGAAGAACACGTACATTAAACACTGAAGTGAGATAGAGCTATCCATCTTTGTTCTGTTTGTTTTCTGCTCAAGTGAAATGGACCAGCAATAGTGAGGACCTTTGAGGGAGACAGAGAGAGGGAGAGAGAGAGAGAGAGAGAGAGACAGGTGGGTACAAAAGCAGATCCTGACGGTTACAACAGTAAACATCGGTTAAAATGCAGGGTAATAAAACTAGAGTTTGTTGAAAGGCGAAGGGTGAGAGAGAAAACGCGAAAAAGGACGAGAAGCACCTTTGATTTTCCATCACATTAACCTGGCCAGCCAGCAAAACGCCAATAGTTCGACTGAGAGGGAGTTAGTGAGGCAGACATAAGAGGCCATGGAAGAAAAAGAAAAAAAGGATAAAGACAGATTAAGGCAGGAAATCAGGAGATATGTTTTAAGTTTAGTTGTGCATCGTGAAGAGTTTACTCGCTCCCTCTCATCCATTTGCGGTAATCAGTAATCAGAGCAGCATGTGCAATCTGAAAACTGTCTTAGCAGGTTTTGCATTAGGACACATTGATCTATCAGAAATGGTGGTTCCTGTACCTCACGTACTGTGCATGAATTATGATTATTATCTTCATAGATTGCAGGTACATGGTGTGTCTTTTTTAGGTCGGAAAATGCCAGATAAAGGAAGGACACGCCAAAGGCTTTTTGTTTCTTTACATTACAATTCCTCAGGTAAAAGCTCAGGTAAAAAGATAAACCCATGACAAATGCAAGTGCAAAGGGATAATGCACTGTACAGTAACTGTCCTAGTAAAAGAATCCATCATGTCATGTGTAAACATATTGTTAGCTAAATATTAATCAAAGCATGGGACTGTGCAACACACTGGAGCATTTACAGTACTTGCCTGGTGGTCTAGTTTATATATTTACTGTATGAAGGGAAAGGTCCATTATATTAATAATGATAATAGTCGCACTAAACAGGATGCAAGACAGAGTAGCCTCTTAATCCGACAGCTTCCACCTTGAAATGTCAATGCCTTTTTTCTTTTTTTTCTTTTTTTCCTCTTCAGGACAGTGAGAAGTTAACCTCATCCAGGCCCAGACAAAGACACAGAGTCTCACTTCACGGTCTGTGTCCTGCACCCAGCCTGGCGAGAAACAAGGCATCGGCTGTTGCACGCTGACCAAAGACAAGAAAAAAGCAGGCTTTGTGAATGCTTCCTATTCAGACACGTCTCCCGTAGCTCTACGGAGCCTGACACCAAAGGATACTGCTTCACTCTGGATCAGACTGTGAACCCAGACGGCCTCGATGTTTGGCACGGATCAATCAGGAAAGGGTGGAGCCCTGTTTGCGCTTTACAGAGTTTCATATTAACCGCTCAGAACACCAGGAGGATATTTAATCAAGGTGGTACGCACAGGTAAAAGCCTTACAGAACAAAAGTCACATAAACGACATGTACGAGTATGATTTATATAGAATGTGGGTTGTTAAGGTACTTTCCATATTACTCATGCAGTCACATGTACAGTAGAAAAAATATCATCATACAGTATACAGTATATTTGAAATGTGTCTTTTTCTTTATATTGGAACAAAATGACACCAAGTTAGACTTCTGATCCTATTTCATGCCAACACAGGCATTTTGGTTTAAATGCAGGTTCGAGTGGTTTAGAGCCTTTAGCCTTTAGCCTTTAGCCTCTCCAGCTGGACATGTGCTGTTTTCTTATCAGCGTCCACCCATTTCTCGTTACCGTTTGTGTAAATTCCTGACCTGAAGAGATAAACAATCCTGTCAATAATCTTGTCTTGATCTGAGGAATTAGTTGCTTTTACAGTTACAGCTCATTTGCAAAGCCCTCACACTGACATCAATCATTACAAAGATTTAAGCCAAGGTTTGCACTGCCATTTGAAGTGTCCCTTTTTTCCAATTAGATTTTCGAATTTACATAAAATTTTTTGATTTTTACTTAATAGTTGGCATATCTAGCTTTGAAGGTGGAAAACGGCATTTTATTGTGAAATAAAGGATAATTAGATCCCCCCAAAAATTTGGGATTTTGTGTACTCCTCCTAAGTCAGTACATTTTGTAGACCCAACGTTTGCTACAGTCAAAGCCTGAAAGCCTTGTAGCATATGTCTCTATTAGCTTTGCTAATCAGGATCCTGATATTTTTGCACAATAAATAGTTTTCTTTGGAATTACATAAGAGGCATTGGTGGCTCAGGGGAAGGCTACTTACGGGTACATGCCATGTGGAAGGCGTCTGGTTCAATTCTCAGCCATTGCCCCAAACTAGCCACTGGATCTTTAGTGCCAGTCTCAAGCCTGAATGAAAAAAATAAAAAATGGAAGGGTTGCATCCAGCATAAAAACCATGCCAAGCTGAATCTGCAGATCAGATGGTCCACTGTGGCGACCCCCTTATAAGGAGCAGCGGAAAACAGCAACATCATCAACAACTTTGAAATTGCTTAAGCTCTGCGAGATTGGATGGAAACCATTGGGGAACAACAGCTATCAAGTTCTGACACAGCATGCCCAGCCATCCTGCCCTCAACCATGATAATAATACCACAATCCCTACTGATGAACATAATCCCCACAACAGGAAGCTTTACTGAAAGCATTCTGATCAGTTACCATGGTCTCATTAGGTCAGAGAATCTTTACAGAACCTTTCCCTTTACACACATTGTGTCTCAAACACAGGATTTATTAGTGCATGGCTCAGTGGTAGGTTTCTTGCCTGTCATGCTGGAGGCCCAATGCCCAAACCCCAGCCACTGGATGCAGTGCCAGTCCCAAGCCAGGATAAAATGTGTCAAACCTGTGGCAATGTTTTGTTGATGGGAACAACCAAAAGTCCCAAGACTAATGACTTTCTTTATTGAGAAATTCTTTATTCTTTATGTTCTTTCTTTATTCACTCTTCCATAAAACACATCTTTCTAGCACGTGCTTGTCCGGCTTTTTCCAACTCACCTGTAGAAATCTCCAGAACCTCTCCAGCTTCCTTGTTGCTTCTCTGACTCATGTCTTTACCTGTCCACACTGGCTTTTGGTGGATAACCTCTAGGAAGATGTCACCTAGAGATTTGCCAAATTATTTTACATTTTATAGTAATGGATTATGAATAATGATTCATTGACTGTTCAGTTACTAAAACTAGTTTTATTGTTTTTTTATTTTGTTAATACGGTAGATTTGTAAATCATTTTGCCAACTATATTGATTTCTACTACTTCAACATGGGCTAAGTTGTGTAGCTTTATGACAAACAGAACGATCCCACGGATAGTTAATTTCCAATCCAGTTCAATGCGGTAAATATTCCAAGGCTCCCCGTATGTACCTTTCCATTCTTTGTGGTGTTTGATGTCCCACTGCAATGACAGGAAAACATCCGTTTGCATGCCACTCGTCATGACAACACGCCCGGTCTAGGTTTATGATAATTCATCTTATCGATGACGTTTCTGGATGAATACACTTCCATTTAACCATTGTTTATTTTCAGTGCTTTGCTCAGGTGCTTTCTTTAAATACAGCAAGCTATTTCAAAGCATTGCATGCTGGTGACCAAAGTCTATAGAGACTTAATTAACAATATCACACATGCTCTCATTGAACCATACTGTGATTTCAAGCACTCCGGATGAAAAACAATTATAGCCAACAGGAAAAATAACCCGCAAGGTGTTTGTATTGAGCAAGACTTGCAGCACTAGAGAAGTTTTTTTTTCCCTCTCTTTCTCTGGTTTATAGATCGGCCTTGCGCAGTAGTGTCTTTATTTTTGAGAGTAGAGGTGATATTCTGCCAGGAAGCTGACTGCTGACTGCTCCACTAAAGCTGCTGACAGGATTTTAATGAAAAGCTGTCAGTGCCACAACCTCACTTTGAGGTTCACAGAGACCAAAGGGACATGCTGTTGATGGACAAATTAACATAGCAAGTGGGGATTTCTTCTCATAATATACGCTCTTCCATTTATATTTTAACAATAATAATAACAAGAATAATATTTTTTAAATGATCATAATAAAAAATAATAATAATACATGTTGTGTTCAAGTCAAACAGGGACTTATGAACTGATATGAAGGCGTAAAATAGATTACATGGGATTTTAAGAGCAGTACGATGATGAGACTCTTGGTCATTTGGACGGTGCAGACATTTTTAAAAAGGCTGTAGGTCTGTTAATTAGTGCATTTGAAAATCGACGGAAAACTTGTCACCCACATCTGTCTGTGGGAACTGTACACGCAATCATTCATCAAAGATCATCACTTGTTCTCCAAGCAATTTCCACATGTTTGGCCCATTAAAGGGGTTCCTGAGAGGCAGTCCGATCATGGCTCTGGCGTACTGGGAAAACTTTTTAGCTTTACAGTTTTTAGCTTTTCAAGTTTATCAAAACTTGAAAACGCTGAAATGAGTGCATTAGTGTAGCTGGGAATTATATAGAGAAATAAATGTTCATGAGTTTTTACTCTCATGTTTTTCCTGCACTATTAAAAGTTCCAGTTTGACTCGAACATACCTCATAATAATAATAATAATAATAATAATAATAATAATAGTAGGCATTTGTGTAGCACTCCTTTAGAAACCATATTAGAAATAACAATGATGTTTTAGAATAGAAATGACTTTTTTAGCCAAATCATGGACCTGATCGGGATATTGGTTTCACTTGGCAGAATAGATTTACTGAATAAATTTATGACCCACAATGGTGCGTAGGACTTTGCAAGAGGCATCTTCATGTCATACCGTGGTTGAGCTCTGTGGTTAAAACCCCTTATTAACCTCTTTACCTCTGTGCATGGCTTTTAGTCTCTCATTTGTATGTCGTTTTGCATAAAAGCATCTGGCAATAAAATCAACCTCAATAACACAATGTCTTCTTCCTGCATGGCAGGTGTTGCTCTCTGCCTGTTCCCTGACATTGGCAGCGTTCCACCAAATTCCTAACAAGCAACATGCCAGAGCTAGACGCCTTCCCTCCTACTCTTCCCACTCGCGGCCTCAACCAAGCCGATCCGTCCCGTATTCAGCAGGACATCCTGGAGGAGCAGGTGGAGCTCTGGTGGTTCAGCGAGCCGAGGAAGTCTCTGCTGTGTTACAGCGCCTCCGTGGCCTTGGTGGTGGGTTGCGGCGTAGGTGGAGTCGGCCTGTTGTCCAGCACCACCAGCCTGTCGAGCGAGTGGCGCCTGGGAGCGGGCACGGCGCTGTGCATGCTGGCGTTAGCCGTGGTGCTCAAGCAGCTGCTCAGCTCGGCCGTCCAGGACATGAACTGCGTGCGCAGCCGTCAGCGCATAGACGTCCTGAAAAGCGGAGGCTTGTCCGACGTGCTGGTCGTGCTCCTCACTGGGATTTGCTTGGTCATCTGCGGAGCTGTGCTACTTAACGTGGCTCTGGGATACCACATGCCCAAACCGGGCCAGGCTCTCAACGATATGTATATATCAGGAGTGGTGTTGTTGGCAGGTGGCGGGTTCACGGTGGTGGCCGTCACTGTTTACTCAGTTGTGCTTTTCATCTTGGCGAGGATAAGACCCCAGAGGAGCTTGAGAGACAGAATGCTGGGAATTTTTACTGTATCGGGGCAGATGCGTGCCCGGCGGGAGACAGCATCAAGCCTGGCACAACTCATATGACTGTGGAATATTATACATATATACTGTATATTGGACAGAATCTATAAAGAAAAGGGACCGTCAATGATAAAAATGTTATTTTCCTCAGAAACTACACTGCGGAAGAGGTAATCAATAAAGAAACACAGCCACTAGTGACCGTTTTTTGCACATTTTGATGGATGAATGTATAAAACGAGAGCAGCGATGGTATACAATACATACTGTATTATCTCTCTTATATTATGTATACTAGTCTCACTGTGTTCTCAAACCCAAAGACTTTTATCGTTATGCACCACCATGTTTTACACAAACCAATGAAATACGGAATAGTTTTTTTTTTTTTTTTCACTACGGACGTCGGCTCCTCACAGCACAACTGTCGCATCCAAAACATGTTAATGAGCTTCACCAAACATCAATTCACCATCTGTGGGGAATCGACTGCGTGTGTCCTTCACAGGTTTATTTATGTGAGCGAAGAGGCGTGTCCCAAACATAGATCCATCTGGACCTTGCTTGTCAGAGCTGCTTAACGTGTGTTAGAACGCATCAGTCGTGTCGGTCTGCATGTCTGTGATTTTTACACCGTGACCTCCGTGTGGCTCGACTCAAGCAGTACACACCGTACATTAAATAAAACCAGCGTTCCAGTTTGACTGTAATTTTATTTACAGCTGTTTATTATTATTATTATTATTATGCACTTTTATTGACAAGTCATTTAATATGTCATAAACACATTTATAATCCTAAGAGTAAAGTACAGTCAGTTTGGAGAGCTGATTAAAAAGTGTTCGATTGTGTGTGAAAAAGAAAAAGGTTTTCTATACAACACTTTAAAAAAAATTCATTTTAAATGCTGTTGCATTTATGGGCTCTTTCTTACATAATGAGAATATCGTCATATCATAAAGCTTGATTGGGTGTGAATTGAGGCTTATCAACACATTTTATTTTGGAGAAAATACACAAATATAGAATTATGAAGAAATCTGATGAATTATAGTACACATGTTCAATGTTAGCGTTGTTATTAATATAATATACAGTGTTGAATGTTTAGGGATTATTTAAATAAATTTATTTTATCGTTTCATTGAAATAAAAAAGAATTCTTGTTTTCTCAAGATGTGTTTTTGTTTTGTTAATGATTAGATGATTATTATACATTATACAAGAAGGCAGGCTTACATGTTACATGTTAGAAAAATTTAACCAAAAATGCAAATAAATAGATGTTAGTAGAAGTAAATACAGTAAGTAAAAATCACACATACACTGTAAACGCTAAGTACGCAAAGTAATTAAAGATATTGAGTACTGTTAACTTAAATAATTACAATTAGTTCAAATTAATAGACATGATTATTTGGAACTTTTTGGTATTTATGAGTTTGTAGAAATGACACTTTTCAAGTTAGCTGAAAAAATTCGATATTTTAAGTAACTGTAAGTACTTAAGTAACAGTAACTGTCACCTTAAAGTTCCACCAACTTAAAATCTTTCAGACTAGTGATTTTGTGTCTGATGTCATCAGGGCAATAGGGCACCGGTGGCTCAGTGGTAGGTGTTTCGCCTGCCATGTGAAAGGCCCGGGTTCAATTCCCAACAACTGGATGAAGTGTCTGTCTCAAACCCAGATAAAATGGGAGGGTTGCGTCAGGAAGGGTGTCTGGGGTAAAAACCTGTGCCAAGCTTGTGTGCGGATCGGATTGTCTGCTGTAGCAAACCATTGCTGGGATCATCCGAAAGACCAACAATTTATTTATTTATTTGCAACAACTAAAAAAACATTAATGCTATTAAATAGTATGAGTTGGGCTACTCAATAATGCAAGTAAAGAACAATTAATATGAATGAGTACAACAAACTCAAAAACTGATAGTTCTGTTTACTTAACCTTGGAAACATCATTACATTAAAAATTTGATGTTACTGATTACCTCAGATATTTTGAGTTTTGCCAACTCATTCATGTTTACAGTGTGTACAACACACATAAGATATTAAAGTAACATTTTCCTTGAACTGAAAGCTTGTACATGAAGTACTGTACGAGCTCTGTTAAAGTCAAACCGTTTTGGCGTCGGGGGGGGGNGGGGGGGGGGGGGGGGAATGTGCAGAATATTAGAACACAATTCAAAACAAATTATAAAAAATAAAAAGTGAAAACTAGCTTTATTTCTCTATATAATCCCCTGCTACACTCATACACTTATCACAGCATTTCACTAGTGCTTGAAGACCATCAAGGTAGAAAGATTTCTCAGTATGCCGGAACCATGATGCTTCACGTTTGAAACGCTGGCCTCCCAGGAACTCCTCTAATGACCCAAACATGTGGAAATGGCTTGGAGTGAGGTCGGACTGTACGTTTGGAAAAATTCATGAATGATTGTGTGTACTAAAAAGTTCCCACAGACAGATGTGTCTCTTTCAGTAAGTCAGCCATCGAATTTCCAGGATCAAGGTTTCAACTGCTGAATGCTACGGGAAAGACTGTAGTATGTGCGAAGGAAGTGCTATACTGTATGGCATTCTTTAAAATGTTTGCTCGGTTGCAGCTAAGAATCTCATCACCATCCTGTGCTTGTTGAAGAAAAAGGTTTTACACCTTATTTCACAAGAAGTTTCATCACTAGTCCAGGTTTGACTTGAACCTCTCTGGTGTATAAAATACTCACTCACTGACTATTTTAATAAGAACACCTTTACACTAAAATCATTCCAAATTATCATTTGTCGTCATTACGAAATCTACACATAATGTAATAAATGGGCACAAAGTTTCCTACAGTACTTATTTGTTTACATTACTGTGAGTTTAACCTTTAAAAATGCCAATGAAGGAATCTAGAGGCCATGAGAAATCGACTGAGTGAATGCAACATTTGCGCTTTTTTTCCCTGAAATTTATAAGCATGAAAACCTTAGGGAAACATGAATTAGGTCTAAATAAATGATTAAAGACGTCCTTTATTGTTTGTAGTCGTGCTGTTAAAAATGCATGCTGAAATAAATAGCCACAGGCAGAATATGCCAGTCGTAGGGTATATGGTGTCTCTGTTTACTGACTGACTTGTGTGTGTGTGTGTGTGTGTGTGTGTGTGTGTGCGTGTGTGTGTGTGTGTGTGTGCATTGATCTTCCAGCTGAGTCAGTACAGGTCATGGAATGAAGGATGGGACGGGGTGAGGGGGAGGCAGGACTGTGGTGATGTTGGTTCTCGCTTTCGACAGGCAGGCCATTGTGTTTAAACTGTGTTCACTCCCGAACCGAACAATGACTGTTTCTGAAACCCATTGTTGTTCAACCCGTGACCTCTCCCGAGCAGGGAACTAATTAGAGAAGTGCTTGTACTGTATCTAGCACCAAGATGTACGCAGCAGATCTCTTGTGAAGAGGTACCTCCATGGATAGGAATCGTTTGTCGATTTTTGATTGGATGAAACTCTTCGGACTTTCAAGTTCTTGAACTCTTCATCATGCTCCTCAAACCATTCCTGCACCATTTCTAGAGTGTGCTGCTGAAAAAGGTTCCACGGAGAGGTGTACTTGTTCTGAAACAATATTTAAGTTGGTGGTACGTGTCAAAGTACAGTAGAATCCACATGCTGGGCAGGACCCAAGGTTTCCCAGCAGAACATTGCCAAGAATATCATACCCGTTGAGTCTGGCTTTCCTTTAATCATACAGTAGTATATTCTGGTGCCATCTGTTCCCCAGGTACAGTAAGTGATGCGCATGCACTTGGCCATCCGCAAGATGTAAAATAAAACGTGATGATTCAACCCAGGCCATGTTCTTCCATTGCTCCGTGCTGGCCAGTTCTGATGCAGACATGTCCATTTGGCAGTGGACAGGGGTTAGACCAGTTTGTGGCTACACAGCCCCATACATACAGTAGCAAGCTGTGATGCACTCTGGGTTCTGACACATTTCTATCATAGCCAGCAAATTGTGCTACAGTAGCTCTTCTGTGACATACTGTAGGCCAGCCTTTGCTTCCAGTGCAGATTATTTCACCAGTTGTCCTTTTCTGGACTACAAATACTTTGGATATATTTTTTAAGGGTTTTCTATACAATACTTATAAAACAAAAATGATAATAAAAGTAATTTCATATGCTGTTTCATTATGGGCATATTACATAATGAGAGCATCATCATATACTGCCTAATTGATTATGAATTTAGGCTTCTCAACACATTTTATTTGGAAACAAAATACAACAATAATAGAATTATGAAGAAATATTATAGAGAATGCTTTTTCATTGTCTTTCGGCTGGTTTGCACATGTTGAGAGGAGAGATTGTGAATATATCGTTAGAAGGAGGCAGAGGTTGGAACTGCCTGACAGGAGGTCCAGAGGAAGACCAAAGAGGAGATTTATGGATGTAGTGAGAGAGAACATGAAGTTAGTTGGTCTGAGAGAAGAGGATACAGAGGAGAGAGCTAGATGGAGGAAGATGATGTTGAATGTTTTGGGGTTATTTAAATAAATTCATTTTATTTTTTCATTGAAAAAAAAACTTGGATAGCAGGCTATGTTCGCACATATACAGTATAACAAACAAGATGTTATAAAAAGGATTTCTCTTTAAGTTAATGTTTGTATATGAAGTATGAGGGCAGTTCAAGCCAAACTGGACTTCCAAATTCCGAACTCCTTTAATGGACCAAACATGTGGGAATTCCTTGGAGCCAGGTCAGGAGTGTACAGGGGATGTGGCAAGAACTCCTGTAATATGAAAATAGTGTTGGTAAATGATTGTGTGTGCAGTTCGCACAGACAAATGCGGCTCTTCTGAAAGTTGGCGATTTTCAAGGATCAGTAGTTCCACTCCAGTGGACCTTCCTTGGACTATTTTTGGATACTAACCACCGCATACCCGGAACATCCCAGGAGACCTGCTGTTTGACTCTGACTCAGTCATTCAGCCATCACAACACAACTCCAGAGGTGGAAAGTAACGAATTACATTTACTCACGTTACTGTAATTGAGTAGTTTTTGTGTGTGTGTGTGTGTGTGTGTACTTCTACTTTTTAAAGTAGTTTTTAAAATCTGTAATTTTACTTTTACTTAAGTATGTTTTGTTTGAAGTATTGTAATTTACTACATTTTAAATAAAACGAATGAAAATGCAAAAAATATAATGCTTTGTATAAATCAGGGGTGTCCAAATCCAGTCCTGGAGGGCCAGTGTCCAACACAGTTTGGTGCTTCTTCTTCTCAAACACAGCTGATTTAACTAATCTGCTAATTACTAGGTTCAGTGGGTGTGTTTAGGTGTTGGTGAATTACAAACTGTGCTGGTCACTGGCCCTCCAGGACTGGATTTGGACACCCCTGGTATAAATGCTTCGTTGCGCTCGCGTGTGTGTCTCGTGTCCTGGTCGCGCGCCGCTCCAGACTCCACTCCAGGTTTTCTGACTGTTTCCCCACATCGGCATCTACCTGACCTTCCACACGGTCGCTTCCGCCCTGAGAGTGACGTCATCAACCAGCGCCACCAGATATAAACCGGAGAGAGACGCGGGAAAGAGGAAAGAGATTGTGATTTTTTGCCTCCCATTGACTTTAATGATTGCTTTTGTTTATATTACATCCCTTTGTTTATATTTGTAGATAATTTCACTGTATGTTTGTGTAGTAGGGGCGTGGCTGCCATTTATTTTGGGAAGAGGGAATTTATTCAATGATTTTGGTTTAGGGAGTCAGGAGAAGGTACCTGTATTTTTGTTTGTGCTGTTTTTTGCAGGTAATCCAGCTACTAAATATAAATACCATTTAGTTTATTATTTTGGCCTGGGTCCACCCTGAATCTGATCCTCCTCCTCCTGTGTGTGTGTGTGTGTATTTTTTGTAACGCAATACAAACCTCATTATTTCATCAGTTAATGACCGGATCTAGTTTTTTCAGCCATATACCACCATTTCCATACAGTTTACAATAGAACCCTGAACCATTCTGTTGCTGGACGGCTGAACACTAGACTGGGACGTGACGCCATATTTAAGTGACCACGTTGATTTTCAAGCACAAGAAAGACAACAGCTTTTTTATGCAAAGCTGTTCTTTCAGTTAAAAACAACTAGTTTGAGATTTATATCTGCTCATCGTTTTTGAACTACGCTAGAATGCCTCATCCCACCCCAGGTGTTAAAAAAAAAAAAAAGTATTCGGTAACTTTTACTTTGAGTAATTTTTTTTATGAGCTACTTTTTACTTGAGTAGATTTTTATAATATACTTGTATGTCAGTAAAATTTCACTGAAGTAACAGGACTTTTACTTGAGTACAAAATTTTAGTACTCTTCCCACCTCTGCACAAGTCACTCAGATCTTTACACTTGCCCAATGTTATTCAAGTCACCTTTTTTAGTCTTTATCATGTTGAAGCTGATCAGTGTGTACAGACAGTCGATTAAACGATCTCTCCGCTACAGTAATCTGCAATCACACAGGGACTATCTAATCATTTTGATTCATCAATTTTTTTTTTCAATTCCATACAAAGTTCCATAATATTCTTTTGATTGTGTAAAGCTGTAAAAAATAAATAATAATTGAAATCAATTGAACGATCATGCTTTCACTTTTGTAGGCAGGTGATACAGTTTTCAAATGCTCCTTGTCTATGCTAGCACTAAAGTAAAGCACACTGTAAATTTTACTTCCTATTCTCAGGGGGGAAAAAAGGCATTTACTTTCTTTTTGTATAGAAGGTGGACTTTTTATTGTTACTGTATGCACATCTATTCTGAAGATCGCAAACACATATAATGTAGTGTGTTCAGAACCTTATTCTTTTTTCCCCCCTTTAATTATATACATCATAATATAATGTTATAGTCTACTATGCAATTCAGAGAATATAGGCTACAGTGCGGCATTTTCTGTATCATCTCTACAGTCGCTTTAATTCAACTTGATTTGCCTAGCGCTTTGAACATTGTCTCAATGATGCAGCTGGATGTAGATCTGGATCTCTAAGAAGCAAACCGGGATTGACAGAGAAAGGGGGGGGGGGGAAGAACTCTCTGAGAAAGCCTGAGGAATAAAACTTTGAAAGGGACCAGATTCCCAGGCGAACCCGTTCTCTTCTGATGTGACGCGGAGCAGTGGATTATAAATCATTACTCATCTACAGTACAAATGCATGCTACACAGTGCGGTATTGACTAAAGATGACTGTACACACCCAGCAACAGCCTGATAACGTTTTCCCTCTTCTTCCTTCTATCTTACCTGTTTATCAGATCTAAAGGTTGATCATCGAAAGGCACACTACTGTAACTTTGACTCCTTTCGCCCTTTCATAACCTCTTCTCAATAAATGAGAAACTGACTGAGTCCATAACTGGCGAGTAAATTATCCCTTGCATGTCACCGGTCTCTAGTGAGGAACGGTGGAGGATAATAATATACTGTATTATTTATATTGTATGTATTATATAGTGCACATAATATGTATTCAGCTGGCTCTGCAGAAGTGCGGTATAATATTCCAGACTCCCACCTGCCTTGCTGATACAGTAATGTAATGTTCTGAGTGCTGAATATGGAGAATTACTGATTTCTCCGCAATCAAATTTCAATGACAGTGGCAGAAAGGACGTGATTAATCATAAGACTTTTAGACAGAGCAAGAGGTATAATATTGATTCTCGTTCTTTCTCACTGTTGCATAATTCAATTGAAGCTGAACTAACACAGTTTATAGTTATATAACAAAAAAAAACTCTTTCAAAGTATGAGGCTGTACAACTAAAGTTTCCTGGATGATAAACTTTCGTTTTTACACTACCTGACAAATCAGCACTTCTCTGCACCGGTGTTCTCTATTTTACCTTTGTGTGTTTGTGTGTGTGGTTTGTGAGGAGCGAATCTCTTGACAATATGCACATGGGACATTCACTAGGACATTTAGTCCTCAAACTTTGTTTTTTAAATTACATATACAAAAACACTGTATGTTTATTTTGTGTATGTCGTACTTCTTTGTGCATGTATGTCAGGTGTGCTTGTGTATTTGTGTATGTGTGTGTGTGTGTACTGTATGTGTCTAAGTGGGAAGAAACCCTGGAGGCTGCAGTGCTTGTGCGGTGAATATATAGAGTTACACGACCAACAGCCTTATTAATGATTGATTTCATGCACCAGGTATTTATTTCTTCGCTCAGTAAGGTTGTGTAGAAAAGAAGCAATAAAAACTCTGACATTATTCTGTATCTGTGATTATAATAGATAACAGGCCATATAAGATATATTTATTATAGTACCCCCCCCCCCAAAAAAAACAAAAAAAAAAACAGTTTTCAAAATGAACAATGTAACTGTAAAATATACTGCACAAAAATTAAGGGAACGGGTAGTCCCAGTTTGACTTCAACACCACACATACAGTATGTGTGAATGTACATGCATACAACTATAT
This sequence comes from Clarias batrachus, assembly GCA_003987875.1. Classification (NCBI taxonomy): domain Eukaryota; kingdom Metazoa; phylum Chordata; class Actinopteri; order Siluriformes; family Clariidae; genus Clarias; species Clarias batrachus. Next base: position 188,773 of record QMIH01000655.1, on the reverse strand, counting down.
ATATAATATATTTATTATTATATTATATTTATTATATATAGATATAATAAAACTGTAAAGTTGGCATGTCTATACACGTAAAGAATTATTTGGCGGGATGTAAGATGAGTAATAGAACACATCAAGATAGTTTTTGGAATTTTTTTCTGTCAGTTTGTCTGTCTGTTTGTGCACGCATCACATAAAAACTACTGAACGAATTTTAAGGGGGTTTACACAAGTGTATTTGGTCGATCTTGAGGAAACATATAGGATTTGTTCCATTGCAATCGGCCCACGGGAAGAGAAGATACGCTACTTTGAAATTTAAATGGAAAACAAAAAAAATCAACCTTGAAAAAATCATTAGTTCATCTGAAAAGTCAACAGATGGCGCTGTACATTTTTTAACACACGCTTATGAGTGTGTAATAAAATACCATGCGAACGAAGTCATGGACAGACGCACAATGGGCAATTTGGGAACGCCAATTAGCCTAATCTGCACGTTTTTGGACTGCGCGGAGGAAACCAGATTTCCTGGAGGAAACCTATGCAAACTCCACACACAAGTCAAACCAGGAGTAAGAATTCCCTTTGTATGTACAGTATATATTTATTTACTGACCAGTATACATAAAAATCTTTACACAGGAACCGTAACAGACAACAATTATAAACAAAGTAAATCCAAAACAACACTAAGAAAAAAAATTACATCCACATGAGACTAATATCCATTGTTCTACATTATTAGTTTTGTGTTCATCAACACATCTGAACACACTCGATCACATACCTGAGCGACACACCCACAAACCCACACAAATCGTACTGTAAAAGGAACAGGCCGTAACGGCTTGACCGCTGTGTGAGAACAACACCACACTGTCTCGGTCTCTCTGTTTCTCTTATCTTCATGGAACAACCAGACGGAAGGTCAGCACTTCCTGTGCGATCCCCCGAACCACTCTGAGAACTCCCTTCAGTTCGTCCTTAGCTGATAATCTGCCAAATTGGATCACACATCATTTCAAGAACACTGTTAGATGATATATCACTGTATGAACAGGTGTGTGTGTGTGTGTGTATGTGTGTGTGTGTGTGAATGTGATCTGTGTACAGTATATTCAAATTTCTAACAAATATCTGAAGCGAGATGAAAGATTCAAGTGTGTCTCTCTGTCCTCAGGTGTCGCTGATGCAAATGGAAAACTGATACACTAGTCTACACTACTGGTGTGTGAGAGAAAGAGAGAGTGAATGTCTCGCTCTTTCTGCCTTTGGACAGAGATCATCTGAAATTCTGTGTGTGTGTGTGTGTGTGTGCGTGTGTGTGTGTGTGTGTGTTTGGCTCACCTCCACTCTGTGTAATATATCGCACCCATGGTAATGCCTGATATCCACTCTTCTCAATGATCTTTAGGTATCGGACCTGAAAACAAGAGGACACACACATGGTTATACACACAGCTAGCCACATACAGTAGAGCTTTCCTCTATAAACACACCATTTCTGACTCTCAATATCCTGATTCATGCTAGTATGATACATGGTTTTAATTGAACTTGTACTGTATTATTCATCGTGTGTGAGTGAAAGAGTATTTCAAGTCAAACCGGGACTAAAACGCTAATGCATTGGTGGTGATCACTATTAGACCGGGCTAGACGATGCACCCGTTCCGTCTTTCTCAAAGCTTCTGAGTCACCACTCTCTCTCTCTTATTTTTTTTTTTGCTGCAGAACTTTCTGGAATCTCAGTAGCCTGATGTCTGCCATGCTACAAACTGAATGTCAGGTTTGCACTGCCCTGCTGACTACGGATGAGGAACTGATCATGTGTGTGGGTGTGTGTGTGTGTTTGGGTGGATTAGTGCTAAACTTATCTCCTCCTCGAATGCACCACCCTGGGGACAAGCTATGCTACTGTTTAATAGGCCACAGAACACTTTAAATATATTTCAATTACAACAATGAACGTTCAATGTGAAATTATTAAAAATTAAGGTTTTATTTTTTTTTTTTAATGACTATTCTGGTTCTATAAAAAGTCTTAATTTAGCCTAATCTTTAAGCTGATCAATAACATCTTTTGGTTGGCAAAATGGACAAACACATGGATGTCACTGGTCAGTCAGGGATCCCTTATTGCAAGTGGTCAAAATTATACAAGGAGTGTTCAAATCAAACCGGGACTTTTTGATTGTGCAGAATAACTTGAGTTAAAACCTCCCTCTATTTCTCTATATAATCCCCTGCTACACTAATGCACTCATCCCAGTGTTTTATTAGTGCTTGGACACCATCAAGGTAGAAAGTTTTCTCAGTATGCCAGAGCCATGATCAGACTCTCAGAAACTCCTATAATAGCCCATGTGGAAATGGCTCGGAGTGAGGTCAGGACTGCACAGGGGATGTGGCACTAGCTAGGTCGGGGTGGTGTTTGTGAATGATTTTCCCGCAAGTTAGAGACAAGTTATCTGTAAAGTTTCACGGATCAGGTGTTCTGCTCGCTGAATGTTCAAGGGAAGGACTGCAGTGGGCCCCGAGCCACCTCGGCCAAGATCATCATTCACTGACGTATGGCCTTCCTCAAAATATTTGCACCATTCAAGTATTTTATTGCCGCTAAGAGCCTCATCAACGTACTCTGCTTGAAGTCTTCAGTAAATGTCAATCGGTTTTACACCTTCACTCACTTCAAAGTGTCTTTGAGCATCATGTAAAGCATTATAATGCCTTATTCAAACTTATTAGAAAGAACCTTTAAAGAATTTTTAAAAAGCTATGTCTACTGTATACTGTGAGCTGTGTGTGTATAATACAGAGTATGATGCAGATCAATTCCTGCTTTCTGTTTCACCCAAATGAGGATGTGTTCTCTATTGAGTCCGGTTATACACATTCACATTTCATATAAACCTCCATAGTTTCTTTGGTTGTGTAAAGCTGCTTTGAAACAATGACAATGGGGGAAAAAAAAAAAGCGCTATACAAGTCAAATTGATTTGAATTGAATTAAACATGGGTTACAAAGTCAGCATTGATTTACAGAGATTAAACATGTATTTTTATTATTAATAATAAAATTCTTATTCATTAAAATTTATTCTTTTTTTTTAAATCCTTTTTCACGACCATAAGGAAATGTATTGATTACAGTAGCTATGACATTAAGACCACCGACACATTAATTGAATGACATTGATTATAAATTATTCAATTATATACCAGCAGGCTGGTGACAGGATGAAAGACCAGCCCATCCAGACTGATCCCACCGAAAAGCCAATGCTGCACAAACTGCTGAAAAAGTTCATGCTGGCCAGGATTGAAAGGTATCAAAATATTGCATATGTGGCTTAGCAAGGAACTAGTTCAAGGTTGTTCATCTTGCCACTAAATTCCCCAAATCTCAATCCGACCGAGCATCCATGGAATGTGCCTACACAATACTGGGCTTAATGTTTCGGGTTGAAATGTAATGGTTGTTTGCCGTATACTCTATATAGACAGGGTGAGGGATGAACAGCAAAAAATATATATTATAAACACCCATGACAGGAAAGGGCGGACATGTAAAAAAGAAATAAACAACAGAGAGCACTAGCCAGCATGCTTCACAGACGTAGCGTGAATTTGTGACTGTAGTGATTAGAAAGTGAGACTCACCTGAATACCAGACACTGTGAAATAAGGAATCTCGAACTTCACTGTGATTGGTCTCTTTGCCTCTTGTTCATCACTCTCCACGCTTGGCAGTCCAAAATGAGCTCTCATTATGTACTCCTTCCCTCCCTGCATGAGCGCACACACACACACACAGACACACGCACACAATAATGGTTCGTTATTTCAGGACATTAAGACGACAAAGACAAAACCGTTGTTAAATTGAGCTCAAATATATCACATCTGTTACATGATGTCCTGTTACTGTACATCTTGCTCCTTTTATATTCGCTGACGATGAAGGAGAAATAGCCTGCACACTGTAATGCAGACTGCAGAACAGCACATACATTCTGTAAGTACTCAGTACCTGTCATAATGTAGGGACATTGTTAACTGATTAGCTCGTGCAAGTTTAAAAATGTAAGAAAATAATAATAATAATGATGCACCTTTTTGACAGCTCAAGATTTGTCACATTTACAAGGAGACAGAGTGAGATAGTAACGCTTCATTATGAAGCACTATCCACAGTCATGGGGACAAAGTACAGTGAAACTAAATGTTTTATTGATATCCTCAATAAAAAAATAAAAATGTAAATCACGTTTATAATTAGAATTTTCTATTTTGTGCCATGTAATTGATGTACAACAATCAATCAAGCAATATCACACTGTTTTAGTCATCAAGGCTGACTTTATATTCCCATTATTCCACTTTAGAATATCAGATCTGCTAACTTCTGGGTTCCAGGGTTAAATCCCAAATAGAGTTAAGTGGAAAGCTAGTGTGCTAAGGTGTACAATCAATACATTAATCAATAAATAATAATGGTAAAATTAATCTATTGTCCAATTAACATATCTTAAGCCTGGCTCAGTGGTAATCTGTCCTTCATCACCACTCCCTCAAAACAGTCCAGAAAGAAACCAAATCCCAAGTCAGCCTTTCTGATCTGTGTGTTGAGTTTTTTCCACCTGCGAAGGAGGATCCACTAGCAACCACAGTCTGGTTAAAGACCTCTAACATATTTCTGCAAACAATAAAGCACTTCAGAAAGTTAAGCTTGCTCATCCGTTTTCTATACACGGATCTATATCAGGTTACAACGTATTTGGCCAAACCTGCAATGGCATTGTATCCAAATACATACACTTCAATATGGAGTTTGTCCTCCTTTTGCAGCTATAACAGCTTCCACTCTTCTTGTAAGGCTGTCCACAAGTGTTTGGTGTGTTTCTGTGGGAATTCGTGCCCATTCATTCTGTAGAGCATTTATGAGGTCAGGCACTGATGTTGGATGAGAAAGCCTGGCTCGCAATCTCCATTCCAGTTCATCCCAAAGGCGTTCGATGGGGTTAAGGTCAGGGCTCTGTGTTAGGGCCGGTCGAGTTCTTTGACACCAAACTCATCAAACCATGTCTTTATAGTGCTTGCTTTGTGCACAGTCACGTTGGATTAGAAAAGGGTCTTCCCCAAACTGTTGCCTCAAATTTGCAAGCACAGCATTGTCCACGATGTCTTGGTATGCTGAAACGTTAAGATTGCCCTTCACCGATTACAAAGGGCCTGACTGAAACACCCGAATTCAATAATTAACAGGTTTGGCCAAATACCTTTGTACATGTAGTGTATCTGTAGGTATCAATCAGCCCAGTGTAGTCCATAGTGAGGAAAAAGTGAGACTATACCAAGACCAAGACCATTCTTTGTGCATAGCTCAGCAGGTGTTCAGACAGACAGGTTCACAGGCTCACAACCTTTCGTGCAACAGGTAATATATTTTGAGTATGAAACTTTAATGGTGTTATGAGCCAGGTTGCATGAATCGTGTGTCTTCCCCACACCACAGGATTGTAATGTTGTCATTACTTTACCCCTGTGACATCCTCCTTTATTCTTTTTCCTCTGGCTCCTTCAAATACTATAGCCAGCCTCATTTCCTAACAAACTGCCATATTTGATGCATCATGACTCCATATTCTCATATATTCTCATAATTTGTCCCCATTGTGTAATAAAGACATGACAGCTTAATATGAGTAACTCATTGCTCCAGTATATACTATGGCTCTAACTAGCAGCTGTCTGCTTGTTCCCCAGAGCGTCATTATTCATGGCTTTTAGAGGCGATCTGTCAGCGTATGACTAAAACCATATGTCTGGAGTGTTTAATTGCTAATTGGACATGTATTTGCATACCAATCACGCCTCAGTTTGGACTTGCCCTGATGAAGAAAAGTGGTAAAAAGCATTTCTACATTTTCAAGGGGATATCACCACTGAAAAAAGAAACAAATGAATGCAAACAGTGTTCTATTGTACAAAATGTTATTCATTATTCCATGGATATCATCATCATTCCATTCTTGAGGCCTAACATAAACGTCCTAACATAAAAAATGATCTTTCAAAATAACAGCCCATGCTACAATACCAATATCAGTATGGGACCATTTTCCCCCGCCAAGCTGCTACTGGGAGACATTCTCTCTCTCTCTCTCTCTCGTTGCTATTGGGACTTTTGTTCCCCTGTCCTGCTGTTACTATAACAGTTCAATTCCCGGATTGTGCAATTTATTGGACAATTGTTTGCACTGATTTTTATTTATATTTACAGCCACGTTCAGCTCCTTTTCAGCATTGTTAATATTACAGGTGAAGTCGTGGTTTAGTAAAAAGGTGTGCCATGATTGGTGGATAAGCAAAAGTAGTAATTAGTAACGTGGCACACCTGAGCCATGTTTTCCGAACAGATCCTCCATTTCATCATAACAACAATACGACACTTGCAACCGCTCCAAGCCAATGGTACAAGTGCACTTATTTAGGCTTGTACCTGTGGGACAGTAGGCTGCAAAGTGAAATACATTCAGTATGCTGCTAAAGGAAGGACGTGGGGGAATTGTATTCATATATGTAAAATACCGTAAGGGGTGACGTTAGTTATGACACCTGTAGCTCTTTCCACCAAACTACAGATTCCCACTAAACCATGTCTTTGTCTGCTACATTCATATATTTCATTATTCAGTTTAAATATGTTTCTGTCCTGTGTGTTTATTAGAGATGACAGGAAAATAGATTCGGTTCCATATTGTGATTTATTTTTTTTGTGCCAATTCATGGACCGTCGTTCTAACTCCAAAAGCGTATAATTTTATATATATATATATTTTTTTTTTTCATTCATACACATTTACATTTGACTTGCTAAAATTTTGCCATTATTCTATAACCCTACAGGTGGCGCGCGCTAAACTAAACAGGCAGTGTGGTGGTAGGAGCGCACTATTTGTTATGTTTGTTTAGAACAGTAACAAACTGCAAAGAAAATAATAATTATAATAATTTGTTAATGTTTATAATACAAAATTATTAAATATTGAATGTCATGAAACTGAATCGTGATAATATTATATGGGCTGATCCCTTTCCATTTACATCCCTAATGTTTATTCTGTCTTTATGTATTTGTTTTACAGTATGATGGATTGCTATTATAGTCTTGTAGGTTGCAGTGTCACTGTATTTTTGTGTTGCAGTATGGTGATGAACAAACGATATTATGCTCAAATACAGTATATACCAGTTATACAAATGATCTGCCAGTAAAATCATATTATATTAAATTATATTAACTTTGTAAAAATGTAATAAGAGAAAAATAACATACCATACAGTAGTACATACTGAACACCACACAGGACTAAAACATTCTTGTTGCACACTGCACTTTATGGACATTTGCACACTTTTGCACTTTGTACATTTATGGTCATTACATCTTCACATTCATGCATATTTGCACACTCCCTGGACATTTCTATTTAAATTCTGTCAATTTCCACAACAGTTTCCTTATTTGTACAACCATTGTCTATACTTTGTACAGCTAGGTTTTTTAAAATATATATACAGTACAGACCCAAAGTTTGGACACACCTTCTCATTCGAAGAGTTTTCTTTATTGCGTTCTTTATTGTGTTCCTTAGCCCAAACGCGTCTCTTCTGCTCGTCTCCTCTTAACAGTTGTTCTAGAGATGTGTCTGCTGCTAGAACTCTGTGTGGCATTGACCTGCTCTCTGATCTGAGCTGCTGTTAACCTGCGATTTCTGAGGCTGGTGACTCGGATGAACTTCTCCTCCGCAGCAGAGGTGACTCTTGGTCTTCCTTTCCGACTGCACTTGGGGACACTTTCAAAGTTTTCCCAATTTTTCGGACCGACTGATAATAATGATGGCGACTCGTTTTTTTCTTCATTTAGCTGTTTTTTTCTTGCCATAATACAAATTCAAACTCTTTGAATGAGAAGGTGTGCCCAAACTTTTGGTCTGTACTGTATATATTTTTTTATATTTTATATTTTGCTCTTCTATTTTTTTCTTTTCCTACAGCTAATTTTTTTCTATTTTTTATTCTTATTCTATTCCTTAATTTGTTTCTTATTGTTAATCTTGATTTTAAGGTCGTATAAGCATTTCACTGCATATTGTACTGTGTATGACTTTAGGTTAAAATTTTGCTAAACTTTGTTTAACTTGTAAGTTTCATATTGGTTTGTTTAGTTCTACTAAAATCACTTCATGCTATAAAGGTTTTCTCCCGTATGGCATGTTTATTCATCTATTTAGTAAAAAAAAATGTATACCTATTCCTATTTATTTAATTTATTCCTATGCCTAAACTTAGCAATAGCTAATTCTTACACATTAGCTGAATCCCCACGATTACATACAAATTCTCTTATAATGAAGGCTGAGGTGTTTCCTTCTAGAAACATGAAGCCAAGCACTTTTCATTACAGTTGCTGATGTATAATGTAGCACTTTTAGACGTGAGAACTGCCTGTCCATTTCTGTACATGAGGTTGATTGAACAAGGAGAAATGAAGGTCAGCCTTGCAACTAAGAAAACAGGATCCGTGCTCACTTTTTTGCGACACTGCTGAGATCCTTTTCAGCTAAAAGTCAGCTTTTAAACATACAATAAGATTCCAGTAATTCCAGAGATTCCAGAGTCATTGTGCTTATGCATATCGGGTGTAGTACATGGCACGGATGAACAATGAACACATTACAGAGTGCTGTGTAGAATAAGATGGTGAGAAAAGTGAGGTAAAAGTGTCACTCACTGGGAAGGATTTGATGGTCCACTCCACGGCACTCTTCTCAGGTACCCACTTGGCAGAGCCTGTGCTGGTCTTAAATTTGGGCGAGTCAGCGTCACTAGGCACGGGCACCAGGATAACAACGTTGTTGGCAGTGGAGCGGCTCTTAAACTGGCTACGGGCCTGCAGGACACCGTACACCACACTGAAGTAAATATACAACAGCCACAACACCGGCAAAGCTACACAGTATTCATACGACTTCGCAAAGTCTTAGCTACGCGAAAGCTGAATGATGAGGGTTATATTCATGTGAATGATTGTGTTGTTGAAGCTTTGTAGCTCCAGTGCACGAATAAAGAAGCCAAAATAGGACAGCGAACTTAGCTGTCTTGGCACTAAATTCACTTTCCCAGGTAAAGTAAGGATCCAAAAAGACAAAAATACCCTTGAGGGTTCAACCTCACTGACAAGGATCTGTGCCCTAAAAGGTACGGTTTCAGTCCTGAGAGTTTAATAAAACAAATTGATGTATTGTAAGAGGAGAGAGGACTGCAGAAAGAGAGAGAGAGAGAGAGAGAGAGAGAGAGAGAGAAGAAATATACTAGTACCTTAACTTTGATCTCTACTCGGCTATGTGAAAATTTCTCGATCACACTTTCAATCCATATGAGGGGCTTCACCTGTAGCAAGCACAGGCGATCAACATAAGGCATAATGAAAAAGACAAGTCAAAAAGACATAGAGCTTTGAAGTAGGTGCTCACGGTGGTATTGAGGCGGTAAGACATGAGTTCACTCTCTCCATCGGGGGGAATGAAGGAGATGGTCCGGTCATTCTCAAAGCGAGAGAGCCGCACACACTGATGAAATTTCACATCCTCTAACTCCACAGACTTGCTCTTCTCCCCTGTGGGTTAAAAGTCACACATGCACACAGAGATAAAGCAAACGATAAAAGAAGAGGGAGTCACTGAAGAGAGCATAATTATGTAGTCTTAAAATAACTGAACACTTATCAGATTAAATACTTTACATTCTACTTGTATAGATACTGTTTGACTATGAATTAATATAATAAACCAATAATGAATGATGAAAGTTGCATGTATAAAAGGCTTTTTATAATACAATCCTGAGCATGCATATACATTTTTGCACTACACATTTTTGTTCATTCTCTTGTTCATTGTCTTAAGAACATTTATCTACGTATTTAGGACAGAGATTTCATTTCTGTTTAACGCCTTAGACAGTACTTTGGCCTACATGTTGTTTTTTAAATGTGCTAGGTATATAAAGTTGATCTGATTTGTGCATGCTTATACAACAGAAAGACACATTTTGATTGAAATAACCATGCAACCTTAAGAATCCTGGATCGCTGGCCCTGCTCAGGCCAGAGTATTTAAAGCTGGGGCTACTTGCAAAATGACCACAGCTTTCTAGGAATGTGGAATAAGTAAAAAAAAAAACATTATGAAAACTCCCTAATGTGCTGTTGGTCTGCTGGGTGCCACCAAAACAGTTATGACCTGCCAAGACAAGACCTCTGAAGGTGTGTTGTGTGGTATCTGGCACCAAGACAAGACGGAGTGTGAGGTGAGTATTTTCGCTCCAGCACATCCTACAGATGCTCGAAAAAAAAAAAAAAAAAAAACAATGTGTGCAATGTGAGAGCATGTATTACACTGCTGAAAGAGGCCACTGCACTGTGGGGAATAACGTTGCCATGACGGTAGACCCGGTGTGCAACCATGTTTAGGGAAGCAGCATGTGTCAAATTGAAGTCTACATGACTGAGTGGACATAGGGTGTCTCATGAGAACTTGTCTTTTTCTTCCAACAGGATACCTTCATGCTGTAACACAAGCATTAAATTTACTATGAATTGTGTCACATTAGCCTTTTTGTCGATTTGGATTAGATGGGAAAGCATTGCGCCTCGATGAGCCTCGGGTGCTTGACATCCGGTCGATATTTCATAGTTTGTCCCTTCTTGGACCACTGTTGGTTTCCTCTCACCAGCACACATTTGAGATGCTTCAACCCAGAAAACATGTGGCACTTGTCAAAGGTGCTGAGGTTTTCTCGCCTTTCATTCCTCCCACTTGACTGTGAGAACTGTCTGCTCGCATTGTTTGCTTTGTCTTTGAGGGGTTCGTTAAATTTTGATTTAAAAGTGTCTATGTGATAAATAACCGCTTTCCCTTTTCTCTTCCTCTAAAAAAAAATATCAATTAAGTTCAAGTTCAACCGCTGTCAACAATTTTTCTGTTCTTCGCAGTGATGGTAGGATGATGAAGAAATATCATACCGGCAAATGTCAAATGTTACCGCAGCTTGTTCGAACTGCCAACCGTCCCAATTACAACATGCCGTCTGCGCTTGTCTGCTGACTCATTTATCAAGCTCATTTATTCAGACCATTTTAAACAAATCCAGGTAGTTCAGAAAGAAAAAAAAGAAAAATCATTTCTGATTCTGCAAAAGCAGGATATGCCCCTGAGTTTATGTAAATTTATGTATAGTCTCATGTAAAAGACTCTCTAATGTGAACCTTGATTGATAAGTTTTAAAGCATATAAGTGCTGAGAGCAATTTTATAACCGGATCACAATGTCAAGAAAATCTTCCAATGATTAGCCGTTTAATCAGGACCAAAGAAATGGCACCCTGTTAAAGGACGATGACGAGTGGAGAGATATTTTGCCATTTCCTTGTACATCCCAAAAACAAACAGGTACAAAGTCTTGCTGCTCTACTGTAAATTTGCCACGGATGTGATTGGGTGTGTGAGTAAATGTGAACGAGGTTCGTGCTGCCTATGCTGCAGGGTGTATCCTCAATGTTTCTGGAATAAATGCATAAATTTGAGGAGAAGCTCAGTGGTTATGGGTTTCACTGGATTAGGCTGGTGATTCATACTGGAAGGCTGAAAATCAACCACAACCACAAGCTGTCACTTCGGGAGCCTTGATTACGGCGCCCTAATTATCAACGATTCATTTATTATCCCGCTTTATGCAATTGTATGTTGCCTCGGATAAAAGCGTCGTCCAAATCAAATGCATGCAAATTATTTCCCGACTGTGAGACATTCATTTAAGACTGCTCATCAGATTGTCCTGTGTAATTTGGCAGACATTGAAAATGGACCAATGATGTCCGAACTGCTTTTAAAATCCACTTAATTGTACCTAAGAGAACGTGGGTTGTTTCATTCTGTTTACTCTGCGAACTCAACGGCACAGCTGTATTTAGCATACTAAAACCCCTAATACAATCAACTCTGGGAATTTAACGCAGTACCCTTAGCTCCAGACTGCTGATTTACCAATGCACAAACCTGGGCTTGCTCCATGTGTGTGTGTGTTGACAGGTTGACAACAGCATCACGATAAATGGATGGCGCATTTAGACAGGTCAATTGCGAGTATTCTGAATCGTCTCCATTTATGCAGTTGATCCTTCTCTACATATTAAGTACATTTCCATTGGTGCACACAGATGTGTCTGACTCTCTGTCTCATGGCTATTGGCATTTACAGATGCACATGAAAGCGCCATGAGGACAGTGTGGAAGGCAGAGCTCAGCAGTCTGTGTGCTCCCTCGGCAGCGGTGGAGGCCTGCTGAGACCCGACACTCATTGCTCATACTCAAACACCTTGGATGTCATCAGCCACGCTGCCTAAAGGTCACACAGGGGGATGCAGCCTCTATTTCTAATTTCTGTCTCCTGATTGATTCCCCAGGGGCAAGAATAAGAAAAACTGATTAGTGCGCTGGGATGCAGAGGGCTTGTCTGTTTTAGCTTCTTATAACGCTCTAGACATTTCCAAGTTTAATGTCACGTTCTTTGAATGATGGCTAAGAAAATAACCACAACTTAGATTCACTATGAGACTACAAATCTGTCCTAGTAACTGAATCTTTTTTAGTAGTCCATGTTATCAAGAACCATCAGCTGAAACTTTAACATCCTAAAAGTATCACATTACAGAAATGTTTTAATGTCTTAATCATTTTCACATGACATACGGTGAACTGGAAGTACGCGTAACACATGGACATGAACATGTCCTCTGCTGATTTATCAGTCCTGTCCTGAAGAGGGCACTGTTTCCTCTCAGCTCAACAACATCCATCACTGGTTTCAAATATCCATCACATCTGAGGTCAGATGACAGTAGAGTAATCGTATCAGTTTGAAGCAGCTGTGTGATGCATTAGAGCATCACTTTAAAGGAAGGAAATCAGGAAGTCGGTCTGTCTTCATCATTACCTCAGAACTGTCAAGATCATTTTCTTTCTAGACTTTTTTGTTCTCTTACTCTTACTCCTGTTGCAAAAATGATCAGAGTGGCTTATTAATTGTTTACTCGATGCTACAGTATTTTTAGCACTCGACATGGATTAGCTCTCTGCTCTGTCAGACTGCATAAGTGGGTGTGGATCATTTGGGTTATTGACAGCTACGGTACGGTGATTCAGCAACAGATGGGAAGGTATCTATGACAGCAATCCAAATACAGTAGAAATACAGTAGGCCTTTAAAAAAAATTTTTAAAAATCATCTCCTCCTACTCATCTGTTGTCAGATATCACTTCCCCAACACTGAGCATGCCTTTCTGATGGTGATAATTTTGTATGCAAATGAACTCTCATGCATCACTGGAGGACAGGATCAAAGTGCAGAGTTTAGGAACAGTCACTTGTTCATTTTTCACGAGCACATTTTCATGGTCAATCTGAACCAGTGTTTATTCCAATGGCAAAGGGAGTAAGGTAAAAATTCACCCTGTCCACACTGTAAACTCTAATGTAAATAAGGGTAAATAATCATCTTGAGTACTGTTAACTTAAATCCTTACAATTAGTTCAAATTACTAGACCTTGATGAGTATTTAGAACTCTTTGGTATTTATGAGTTTGTTGAAATGACACCTTTCAGGTTAACTGAACAAATTTTATATTTTAAGTAACTGTAAGTACTTAAGTAACAGCAACTGTTACGGAAGTATAATAGTGCCAAAATTCCTTAAAGCAAAATAGCAGGTTGAATTACAAGAACTGAAAAAAAACAACTTCCTGCTCCCTGTGCAGTGTACTTCTCACAAACTACTGACCGATCAGAACGCAGCATTCTTAACTAACAGGCTGGGTTGCCAGTTGCACAATAAACGTTTAAATTACCCCTCTGCCGTAAACGCTATATTCGAAGCAAAGCCAGCGCTCTTTCATTCACATGCGAGAGCGATGGGTTTCCTGCCCCTGCGCCTTTTCCAATTGTCCAAAAATCTGTTTTGTGTATAAAGCTCCCAGCTCAGTGAGCTTTTCAAAGTCACTAACAATCAGGCCCCAAAAAGGTTATTGTTATTTTGTGATTTGTCTCCCACGATATTTTGGAGCTTTAATTAAATTATGCATATAGTAACACATGAATGGAACCCACAGACATCACCTAACTTCCTTAGTTCATTAGAAGAACATGGCATTGTTAAGTGTCCTCCAGACGTCCTGGTCATTAGATTTTTTTATTTTCTTCAGATGAGAGATGAATCACAGTCTCTTGTGTCTGAAAATCCCATCACCGGACGTTCTTTGGTCTGCCCTTTTTCCTCTTCCTCTTCAGCGTTCCATGTCGGCGCTTGTATAGGAGTGCTCCATTTATGGCTGCTGGTGGAAGGTGTTGTGTCCTGAGCCACATATTATTAAGGCTGATCTTGTCCGAAGAGTTGGATATTAAGAAGACATCACCACATAGTAGGTTATTCCTGATGATCCTCTGGATATTTTACTGCAGCTGTCTTCATTCCTGCTTGTTCTCTGGGAGTGGCATGCAATGTATGATTGACTTTGCCATAGTAAAACAGTCCAATACTTCACCTAAAAGGTTCCGGGTTGCTTTCGATGTATGATTTGGGTCCACAGTCCATCTGCACTGTGAAGTACTGTCCAATGAGTTTGAACCATATACATTCTGGAATTTATCCCGTTGCTTTAGTCAGCAGTCACATCATGAATAAATATTCAAGTAAATACAAAAATTAACTTCCTCTAGATGTCCATACAGCAGAGTCTTTGACGATCTTTAAACAACGACTCAAGACGTATCTGTTTCTTCAATACTTGGACTAATGCCCCCATAGCCCCACCCCAAAAAAAAATATATTTTTAAATAAATAAATACATAAAACACCCTCTTTCCAGTTGTGTTTGACTGATGGCATTTAGTTAGTAACCTAGTAACCCAGTGTAAGTATCTATCCAGTGATGTTAAACTCAAAGCACTTTTTGTAAGTCACTCTGGATAAGAGCGTCTGCCAAATGCCTAAATGTAAATGTAAAGGGCACCAGTTTCACAGGCAGCCAAACATGCCGACGCCATAAGATAATATACCTCAAATCATGAATCTTCTTTTCCTATCATTTTGGCACCGGTTGGTGTTTGCCTTACCTCTTGCAGAACTGCACTCGCTTGTCTGCAATAAGCTTTCAGATTCTCTAATTAAAAATGCTTTCCTGTCTTCACTCCTTCACATCAAAAGTAAATTTTCGCCCTCGCAGGAATGCTTTCTATACTGTAGCTAGGATAGAAATAAGCTACTTTAACGACTCAAAAGGAAGTTTTTGCAGAGAGTCGACAGTGTGGGCAGAAGTGTGTTGACATGCATGGTCAGGCAAGATCTGCGTTTAATCCAAAGTTTAGGCTTCAGCTGTTCAATAAGCATCTTACTGTAACGAGAACACGTCTTGTCACCAGCAG
The DNA here is from genome assembly GCA_003987875.1 of Clarias batrachus. Classification (NCBI taxonomy): domain Eukaryota; kingdom Metazoa; phylum Chordata; class Actinopteri; order Siluriformes; family Clariidae; genus Clarias; species Clarias batrachus. The sequence goes on along the minus strand of QMIH01000655.1, from coordinate 173,236 downwards.
TGTTGGGTGTAACACATTACAAAGTACAAAGTAACGCGTTAGAGTACTCGGATTACTTTTTTGATGTAACGAGTAATCTAACGCGTTAGGTCCTCCATTCAAGTAATCAGTTACTTAGTTAATTTTTCAAAGATTTAATCCGTTATTCAGACAATTTATGTAATTCGTGAGACAGACAGCAGTCAACCTCAATCCATTAGTGTGTGTGTGTGAGAAAGTCGTCCTACAAGCCCCGCCCACGATAACCCACCCCCTATGTTATTCCCACTGTTATACCCCTATCTCACCTATGCGGTTTGACTATGAGAGGACCAATTCGCGGAAAGATGGAAACCTAATCACAGCGCCAAAAACTCGCGGTGAATCATGATGAACCGCGTAGGTGAGATCGGGGTATAAGTAGATAACAGATTATGGGCCAAACTTCGCTGAGTGATGATGGTAGAATTATCTTGACTAAAGATGACTTGACTTGAATAAAGGTCTTGACTAAAACAACATGCATGAGGAAGCACAAAGGAGTTTTCATTTTCTGCAATGGAAAAGTACTCGAACTGTTTACTTTTATCAGAAACTGATTACCTTTTGAAGACAGTAATTTTGTAATGTAATTAGTTACTTTAAAAAGTAACGTCCCTCAACACTGGTCACTAGCAATGATTGTGTTTAGGAAGCGTTCACCTTTCTTGTAGTCCAAATTTAGTTTGCAGATTGCTTGTGTTTATGCTCCTCCATGAGTTCTTTCAGCCTCAGGTACACCCTTTTTGCACCCTTTTTTAATGGCTATAGCTTCAGTGGCAGTTACACGTGTTTCGACTTTATATATCGAAAGCTAACAGTCTAAATTCAAAGGCTACACTTGAAGTGAACTCTAGACATCAAAGATCTACTTACTTTTAAGTCTATAATGAGAAAATAACACACCTCTTACCATGAAATAGCTCATCAGCCACTGTTCCAAAAACTCTTAGTTCTTTAAAAATCAGGGAATCGCATAAAATTCCCACACTGTTCACCCAATTTGGTTGCAAATACCTTCATGTTAAAACTTTAAGTCTACATTTTAAGCTCATAATCATTATTTTCTTTCAACTCCAGTGTGGCAGGCAAATAAAAAATATGCACCTAACTGTATTTCATGTCCTCTTGCCTTCTAAATCCAAGAAGAATGTTAACTGAGCTTTGTTGGTCATTTTTATACATAGCGCAAAGCATGATAATCGCATGTGCAGTACTTTTCCCTCTTTAGATTTCTTCCATCATTTATTTATAAGTTTATATATAAATAAATGTAAACTGGTCAAAAATAATGGAACACAATTTCACCCCAGGATATTTCACATATATCATCTATACGGTCTTATGGGCAAAATGCAGTGTTGTTTACTATATTCCATTTACAAAGGCAATAAATTTGTGCACTCACTGCCTGTGATTTCGAAGAGCACTTTGTCATTAAGGCCTAGCCTCAGCTCGGGCATTCCAGAGAGAACAACCTTCAGTTTGATGCAGCCCAGAATCTCGCTGCGCAGGACGCTGCCTGTAGCACTGACCTGAGCGAAACAAAGTAGAAAGATAACATCATCATCATCATCGTTATCGTTATCATCAAATGAAAATAAAACAAAAAATATGAAGCAAGGATTTCAAAACCCTTTAAGCTAAAATTTCCAGTAGCAACAGAGAAAGCTACATGGATGGATGGATAGATGGATAGAAACAATAGGATGTGGTTCTTGTGAAATGAGCTGCTGTGTGCTCATCTTAGGACAAGGCAGAGGCCAGACCTAGAGAAAAAGTAAACACTCTTACTTCATGACTCTATGCAGGAAGGTCTGGAGAGAGTTTGACACTGCCTAGAGAAATAACAGTGAAGGAGGCACAGAGGCCACACCTCCATCAAGCTCCACCAAGAACATTGTACGCTGGATTGGTTCCATGTCACACCATAGGAAACTGAACGGACACTTTTTGGAGAGGAAAGGACACTTGCACTGAGATGGAAAAGATGTGCTGAGTCTTAAATGTAAAAACTGTACAGTAAGTGGATGGCGGGCAATGTCGCACACCTCCCACCCACACATTTGCAGATGGTTGGTTCCAGGTCCAGTTCCTTTCACAGATAACCTCCCTAAGGCCTGTAGCATGGTTAATGCAAATACAAATGATGGCGCTTGGCCCAGGCAGCAACAATGTGCGTCTCTGGATCTACCTATGGATCTACTGCCTGCTCAGACCATTTCCTTAACAATAGTAGTAAAAAACATGGCATCCTCTGTGGAACTATAGTCAATCATACTTACTGATCAGAAGGAGGAAAAAAAGAAAGCAAAGATAATACAATGTGCGACCACTAAATCGGGACACGGAATTTCACAATGCGTCTTGATGAGGAAGTGAAGACAAGGTCAGCTATCTTGTGTTGTTTCATGCTATAGCAACCCCTAGCAGCGATGCTGAGATTGCAGTTTGCATCACATTATTTCAGGTGACACACTCATAAATGCAACGATGCATGCAACCGATCTTGTGAAGCTTGAAGCGTCTGCATTCACATACCATCATCATTCTAGACATTAGACCTCTGACAACCCTGTCGTAATCGCTGTACAGTGTCCTTAAAAAGACTGTTTTAGTCTTTAGGGTTAAGTAGAACTCTCTATTGAGATGTGCACCAATAAACTGGAGCAATGTTTTAAGACACACATCTGTGCACAAACTGGACTGTGTGTAATCAGTGTGTTCTGCTCCTGTTGCTCCATCGCAGTGGCCTTCCACCAACAAGGGCTCATTGACTGCTTAGTAAACCTCGGTACAATCAGTGCCTGTGCCACTCAATTTACTCCTCTGAAGACAATTCAAGGCTTACATTGACTAAGGACAAAAGAAAAAGCCTCTTTTAGGAATATTGTCAGCTGTACCAATCTGTGTGTTCAAATATGGATGAATAGAATCTAGCAATTAAAGGATCTGTTAGAAACACTGCATATGATAGCATGCTGGGCAAACAGTTTAAAATGGTTTCTTACTTAAATTATGCTTGAACTCTTGTGAACACACTGTTTTAGTGTCTGCTAATGCTGAGCCACACCACCGCGAGAGAACAGCAGAACTGAGTGGAGTTACGCAAGAACCTGGGGTAGGGGCGATTCCGATCACAATATGGGGAGAACTAATTGGCTTGTTTAATTTTTAATAAAAATTAAAAGAACAAAAATCAGGGATATTATGTTTGTTTGTACATACAAACTGGAAACCCATGTGAATGTGACGTACTGAAGTCATACACAAAGACACACATGATGTTTTTTGCGAATCCAACAGAGTTTCATTGTTTAGATTTTCTCACCAATGACTAGAACCTACTGCCACACTTAGACATTAATTATATATAAATCTGAGTCATCCAGAGGAAAGATATTAACGATTAACTTCTTATAATTGGATATCATACCAGTAGGTTGACAGACTCGATAACGTCCATGAACACTTCATTCTTCCTGTATCTGATGCCTTCTGATCTCCAGGATACAGCGTTGGTAACTGTTGCCGGGGGGCGTGGTGCTCCCACCTCTAGTTTATGCCCTTGCTGGGTGATGTACCTGTAAACACCAAGTAACAAAAGAAACAAAGTAATTAAAAAATTGGCTATAAAAAGCGTTTGTAAGCTATCTGCCAGAGGAGGTGTTACTAAGTACTGATTATGTAGGGTGCCCAAACTTTTGCACAGTGCCATTATAATGGTTTTTTTTTTATATGAAGGCATAAGAAGTAACAATGCATCAATGTTTGTTGAAAATATTGTGCATTTTTTCCATTTCCAAGAGAGACTGTGTTAACATCTTTTCAGTAAAAAAAAAACAAAATTTGTTATTTATCAAGGGGCACCTAAACTTTTGCATAGGACTGTATATATAATAGTGGGTTGATAAAATGCAGGATATTAAAGTAGAAGAAAAAACTAGAGTTGATAATCAATAGGTATGTGCGTTGGTGCGCTCTCCAGTGGTTCGGGGTTGTTTTAATATGATTGACTAACGTCTACCAAACAGTTTTACATATCCTCACCTGGTAGTCTGTTTAGTTTGGTCCACATGACCACATCGCACCCGGTTTGAAACCATCTCTTGTGGTGTCATTAGGTCAGACCATTTGGGGCTTTACTCCCTGAATATTTTCAGCTTGAGGTGAAGGTGTTTTATAGCAAAAAGCATCAGACAGACTTAGAGATTTAGAGACTGGAACTTTTCTTGCACTCAGCATTTGAGAGGAAGTAAGTGCTGCACGGAAGACACACACACCCAGACATAAAAAAAAAGCTCTGGTTTTATAAAAAACATTTCTTTCTGCGCTCTTTCAAAAAGAAAAAAAAATAAGATAAGTGGCAGTTTTACCCCAAGAGCCATAAATACACTTAGTCCATTAAGTGCCCTGTTTAAAAATGTAGAATTTAGAATTGCAACGACCCTTAATTAATAATTTGCACTACCTGAGCCAACTGTAATATGGGACATTTATCAAATATGTTCACTTAGCTTTGTTTTATATTGCAGAATAAGTTATTTCCTGTTATTATAAACATATACTGTATATACAGCAGATATAAATGTTCTTGTTAAATAACAAATCAATTTATCATTAGGCTTAGCAATAATATAAATGTGTGCATTAATATAAACCTGAGGTTTCAATCCTACTTAACATGACTTGAGCTCGATAATGATCCCATCAATGATCAGCTTGTTATTAATTAGTACTACAGTCCCAAATAAAACTTAGCCGATATCACTGGATGATTTATGGTAGCAACTAACAAGGGATACTGAAGCATGGCTACTCATATCTCCTGTAACCTTCAAAATGATATAAAGGTAATGAAAAGATCACTAGAAACAAGAGTGATCATCATCATCATCATCATCTTCAGAGTGTCTGAAATTGGAGTGAACGATTTATATAATTAGATATCATGCAAATTATGTTAATAAAGCATCCAATAAAGGCAGTGGGCAAGGTGATGTACTTGTAGTAAACAAAGCTCTGCTGTTAGTGTGTGTGTGTGTGTGTGTGTGTGTGTGTGTGTGTGTGTGTGTGTGTGTGTGTGTGTGTGTGTGTGTGT
>QMIH01000655.1:144020-164626 GCA_003987875.1 Clarias batrachus | reverse complement strand
TATATAAAATTCATGAATGCAAAAATAATTAGATTGTGGAGATGATAAAAAAACATTTCAAAATCTTATCACATTGATGTGCTGAGCAGAATCTATAAAACTAAAATAAATTGAAAAAATTCATACATGCAGTTTGCATTACACTTATTACTCGACAGGTTTCTGTTGTGTTTGTGCATATCTAAGCTGTGGTTTTGATCTTAAAAAATGATAAATGATTGATGAGGCAGCATGGTTGCTTAGCGGTTAGCGTTGTCACCTTGCACCCTCCAGGGTCCCGCCTTGGAGTTTGCATATTTTCCCTGTGCTTGGTGGGTTTATTCCCACAGTCCAAAAACATGCAGAATAGACTAACTGGTGTGTGTACAGTATGGGTGTTTGGGTGTGTGTGCCCTGTAATGGATTGGCACCCTACCCAGGGTGTACCTCTCCAGGCCCTCTGTGACTCTGTATACAGAATAAAGTGTTAAATAAAGTGATATATAAGTGCTATATGATGATATGTGAGTGAGAGTGGGTGAGTAATTTGATGAAAGAAAAGAAATTCTAAGCAAATGTGATGTTTTCTCGTTATAAGGAAACAAGTTGTGGTGTGAAACTTTGGGCTGACAGCGTGGTTGAAAGTAGGCCAGTACGGTCAGCAGTACTAGAAAGTGGGGAGAGCAGCTGCCTGCCAAAAACCACATTTAAACCCAGTCACTGTATCACTTTCAGCAAGAAAACACATCTAATAAAGGTATGTCATCTCAAACAACACTTTGTCTCCTTAGTAATTGCTACTAATTGATTCAGAATGTTAAGAAATGATCTTTCATTACCGCTTCCATCAATTACGCCAATACCAATACCAATACGCTGTCGGGTTCATGACTCTCCTCACAGCCTTATTCACGGCTAACTAGATCTAACACAAGGCATAATCCCAAATCCCTCTCTAACCCCTGAACTACTTGGTGTGTGGCACAGGGGATTGTACACCCTAGCGCATTAGGTTTCCATTTTACGCTATTTGGGATTCAACACCAGAACAGGTAGATAGCTCAAGTTTAGATATGAGAGACACAGATGAGATGTTACTTTCACCTCTGGCAAGATTAGGTCTCTGCTGGTTAACTAACAGTGTGCAGCATGGCTATGTACTAGTTTATAACGGAGAAGTCGAGCTGTACACTACACTGCTCTCTCCTTGCCAGATATTTAGTTATTGCACTTGCCAATTCACAACATGCCATAATCGTATGGGGTTTTACCTACACAGATGAACTTATTGACTTATCATGTTACTCAGTGCAAACCCACATGTCTCTTAGTTTTAGCATTTTATCCTAACCTATATTGATGCTGACCATGGCATTCAACTGCTTACATTTAGATAAAAAAAAAATTTTTAAAGCTTAAAAATGCTTTCAGTGTCCTGTTTTTTTTTTTCTTTGTAATGAGCTCTCAGGAGTTTTTCAGGTCTGTCGCTCTAGTAAGAATAATCAGCTAACTCCCATGTACCTACTGTAACAATGTGAACCGGTTCACACTGTAGGTGCCAGCTGAAAAACTCACGAGAGCCTAAACTCATCTAGTTGCAGCATTCTGTTTAACTGAGGATTAGAGAGATCAAGATTCATCTACTTTGATAATAAAAGGTTTCTTCATCATGAATGAGTGCCACCAACGTCTATTCTAGTTGTTGCATGCATTTGTCATGACTGGATGGGGCGGAGTCACACACAGACACACACCCATACACCCACACACACACAATTGTATTCTTTTAAGGCGATAGTACATGAACACACAGTGAAGAATGTATTAACAGAATTTAAATAAATAAATGAATGAATGACATGGGCAAGATGGTCCATATTACAGGCTCTGAATGTTAGTTTTGATTCATTTTGGATTCATCACCCAGCCCTAATTCATTGTTTGTTTTTTTAATTGTAGTATAACATTCAGTATAAAATAGCATAATGGAAATCAAAGTGTGTGTGTGCCAATATAATACCGAATGCCTTAAGATATTGGATTGCTGAAGGACAGAGACAGGAGAGCTTTCATCACTAATGCTATATAACAGTGGCCATATTACAGATTAATCCGCCTGAGCAAAGCCCTCCAGCTACACACACTATGTCTTGGCCTTCATCTCTCCTCTCTCTCTCTCTCGCTTTCCCTCTTTGTCTTTCTGTCTCTCAGAATATAATTATTCCTTACTAACCGAAGATGAGTTATAGCTAATTCAGACACTGGCTTTTCATTATAAGACTAAAGACCCAGACTTAAAAATAGACTAAGCGGAAGACCAGAATGTGGAAATAAAATGAAGTGTTTGGAGGAAGTATATGTGCCTGATAAGTATGCACAGATAGTTATCTCTCTGTTTTTCACTTTTTCAGAAAACACAGGGTTTTTTTTTTAATAGTATGATCTACACAAAACTGAGATCAAATATGTTTTTTATAAGGACAGATGTGGAAAAATTAAGGAAAGTATTTAAAGATATTAAAAAGCACTTGCCCATAATAGGCATGGCAGACACAGACACATCTGTCTGTGGGAACTGTACACAATCATTCATTAACACCACTTGCAAATTACGGGAATCCAGCTAGAAGTTATTATCACGTCCTCCGTACAGTATATCATACAGGATATCAAGCACGCAGAATGATCATGGCTCCAGAGAAAACCTTCTACCTAGTGTAGGATTACAAATTTATAAAATGTTAAATCTAGGTTCCAACAGAATAGTATATAAACTGAAAAGTTATGTACATTGGGTTTTACATTTTGAGGTAAAGATTATGACATTCTAAGGACATCAAGTCTGGTAACCCAGGTGTCTGAGACATTAACCTTTTGTCTTCATGTACTTCCTGAGCACTGGATAGGGTCCCAAGGTAAATGTGAATGCTAATCTCAAGGCCAGGCTGTGCCTTTGTCTCTACGATAATGTGAAGGTCTGGGCGATACTCACTCACTCTCACTCATCATCTATACCACTTAATCCTGTATTCAGGGTCACGGGGGCCTGGAGCCTATCCCAGGAGACTTGGGGCACATGGCAGGGTACACCCTGGACAGGGTGCCAATCCATCGCAGGGCACACAGACATACACACATACATACACTCACTCATTCACACACTACGGGCAATTTGGGAACGTCAGTTAGCCTAATCTACATGTCTTTGGACTGTGGGAGGAAACCGGAGTACCCGGAGAGACGGGAATCGAGCCTGGCCGGGGATCAAACCCGGACCCTGGCGGTGCAAGGCGACAGTGCTAACCACTACACCACACCATGAGATCAGGGCTGGGGAACTTCCGGTACCAGGCTGATTCCTCTACTACACTATGCTTTGTTTAGATTGTCTCCACCTCTTTGTATCCCTCCCCCTTGTAAAGTATAAACTCTCCAGAGCTCAGTTTTAATATTTAGACTTGGATGACTGCAGCGACGCGCGGCGGGTTCTCAATAAAGAGTAACTTCTGCTGGAAAGATATCCCAACGTCTCCTGGTCTCTGATTCAACAAAGGAAGAAAAAGTTTCCAACACTAGTAAAAGTGCATTAGTGTAGCAGAGGATTATATACCTCTGCTATCAGAAGTTTTACTTCCATAACTTCTGTTATTGTGCGCAATCAAAAGTCTCAGTTTGGCTTGAATGCTACTCGTACTTTTCAGAGGTACTGAGGCTGTTATCAGTTATTAGTGTAAGTTATTTATTTCCATATTTTTAACTACAGTTAACAGATTAAGTCATAATTAGTATGCTAATAGAAGCTTGGTCAGTACTTAGTGCAATATACACTGCATGTTAAAGACAGCACAGCTAACATGTTCTCAATCACTTTATTTTTTTATTAGCATTTACCATATATCTACTGTTTTTTTAAAGATTAGTTTTTCTAAATATGATGATTGGATAGCTTAGCAAAACACGACAGCCTTTTTGAGGCCCACCCTCATACAATTTTTACGAATGTATCGATTTCTATCGGGTACGTGCAAAGACTTTAAAACATTTGAACAAAGTTTATTTGTAGCGTTATGTTCATCCGAGAAAACTGGTTTAATATCAGTGCTGTTAGAGGAAAGTTAATGTTTGAATCATGCTGAATCAACGCTTTTGCAAAACAGGGTCTGATCCTATCTGTGTGTCTATCCATCCATCTATCTAACTAAGCAGAACATGTTGTGTAAAAAACAAAAAAAACAAAAAAAATGGTTGTTCTTTTTGCATTTAGATATTTTAGTTCATTCATATTTGTAAATGCATCATCTTTATTCCTAGTTATTTAAGGGTTAGGACGGGTGAATGTTGTATGTACAGTAGGATCAATAGACAAGACAGTAAACAGCTTTTCATCATAGCCATAAAAAGTATTTTAAATACTTTTTATGGTTATTTAAAGCCAGGTTAAATAAAAATATAACCATGAAGAAGACTAGGCTTTGTATGTAATCTACAATACCTTAGGTTACATATAGTATATTTCTGCTTTTAATGACTAGACCAACACTTTAAGAGTTGAGACTAAATGTCCCAGTCTATCAGAAAGAAATACAACAATAATAATAAGATACATTTCCTTGTTTCATTATGTGTACAGGTTTATTTATCATTTACTAAGCAAGGCCTAATTTTTTTGTATCTAGGAATGTGTGTAATGTGATGTAATGTAATGTACATTTCCTAAAAACTTATTATAATCCATGTACGTACCCTAAAATATGTTTAAAGGTGTGTCATTTATATCTAAATAGAAATATTCATGTTAAACACAATAACTAAAGGTACAAATAAGGCACTATTGAATGTACTAAAAGGGAAAGGCACAAGGAAAGGTAAGCACTGTACTGTACTAATTGTTATTTTACAAGTCAGAACTACAGTAGAACTTCTTCAATGCTTTAGAAACAAGCTTTCGACGTTTATTAATAACTGATTAATCTGTAGTTAACATTTAGTATGAAAGCAGTTCCAGTCTATCCGAGCCATCCTCCTGTTGAGACAGGTGCAGCTGACGTCTAAGCTGGGAATAGATGATTATAAAACTCTTTACCTTCCCCTTCAGGTCCAGAATGAAGACAGCGGAGGCAGCCATTCTGCTCACACAAGGCTTGTTTATATGTATATATATTTTAACAAAATGCTAAACAAACTGAACTGTTGTATATTAAGAAGCAGCAGAAGACAGATGACAGACTTCCATCCCTCGCGCGCTCGCCTTCTCTGACGCTTCCGGGGTCTCGCGCGCAGTCCAACCGGTTTGTCGGCTTTTTAAAAGGTGCTTGCTGTCGGTTCAGTTATTTTCTTTCTCTTTTTTTGTTTGTTTGTTACTTTGTTACCTTTGACCATGACATCATGCGGAGTTTTTATTTAATCTACAGCGCAGAAGCGCATAGAAGTTATTTTATGTTGTAACAAAATTAATAAATAAAAGCTACAGGGTGACTATCTAAAAATACTGAAGCGAAACGTGATGAGGTGTGATGGGCGAGTCGCGAGCGATTTGTTTCTGTTTCAGCGAGTCTTCTGAGCGAGTCGAAGGGAATCGATTCGCGATTCACAGACAAGCCGAAAGTTGCGACTCATCTCGTCTTTTTGTGTTTTGCATCGCAGCCACAGAACTAAGGAATCGATTCTATATTTCAGCTCATAATAAGTGCACAATAGCTGAACGTTTAAACTATGATTAAATATTCATTTTAATTTGTGAAAGCTGTGTTTAGCATGATAAATCATCATCATCATCATCATCATCATCATCATCGTCTATACCTTTAATCCTGTATTCAGGATACATAGGGCTCGAGGCTGGGTACTCCTGGACAGGGTGCCAATTAGCCTAATCTGCCTGTATTTGGACTGTGGAAGGAAACTGGAATACCCAGAGGAAACCCACCAAGCACGAGGAGAACATGCAAACTTCATGCACACAGACCCGAGGCGAGAAACGAACCCAGACCCTGTAGGTGCAAGGTGACACTAACCACTAAGTCTTCACTGGCAAGTACTTTTGCACATACAAGGAATTTGTTTAGGTGAAAGAAGCTTGCAGAGATGACAACACACGCACACACACACACACACACACACACACACACACACACACACACACACACACACACACACAAAAAATAGAATAGAATGTGGGGTGGTTAAAGTATTGATTTAGTTAAAACGTTCTTTTTCAACATTTACACCTTTTGAAAACACTCGAGAAAGCTTTATATAATATGCAAAGCTTTCTGAAGCATTCACGAATGTTCTTAAAAGGTGCACGTAGACATGTGACCTGCTATCTTCCTAGTATTTGACACAGAACTTCAAGGGAAAAGATGCAAGCAAACATATTCTGGTTTAAAGTTGGTTGTAATGTTGCACCAAACACTTTTCACTCGAGAAAGTTCCGTCTTATGTGAACAGTAGAAGTTCACATAAGACGGAAGTTTTTATGTGCTTAGTATCTCTGGCGTGAAGTTCGGACACATTCTCTCCATGCATGGTGGGTTTTCTCTGGGCACTCCGCTTTCCTACCACCATCCAGAGACATCCAGATTAGGCTAACTTGAATTCCCAAAATTGATGTAGTGTGTGAATGAGCGTGTGAGGGTGTGTGTGAGTGTTCCCTGCCATGATTTGGCACCCAATCCAGGGTGTTCACCGCCTTGTACTCAAAATTCCCCTGGGTTAGGCTCCAGGCCCCCAGAGGCCCTGTACAGGATAAGCAGTATAAAAAAGAATGAATGATGAATGAGTAGTATCTCTTGATTTGTGCAATAACATAAATCGTACATTTCGAATCATATTTCCTGTATTTCATACCTTTACAGCCCTAAAATGTTTGTTTACTATTTCTATGTACACACAAAAATCTTTAAGATAAACCAAATATATATGCAATTATAAATAAAGATTATAATATATTAATGCTAAAAATGCAAACTATAGAATATCCATTTGCAGAATAAAATGCAGATATTTGCACACAATGGCCTGTTTAATGGGGTTAATTTAAAACATCCCACAGCTTAATTCAACTAAACAGTTTTATTCAAAACAATCAAATGAGTTATAAGGGTCGTAGTTAAAGTAACAAAACTTTTTTTTTCCTATGCATTACTTACTTATGCATTAACTTACCTATCTTACGATGCATTAACTCAAATTTCTTGCCTGTTTGTCATTAAAATAATTTATGCATGCAGGTTAAACTAAAACCCTATGAAACAAAAATGTATAAAGGTTTGCTATACAATGTTATTAGAACTTTGATCACACAGTATTTTAATTTAGACAAAAAAAAGTACACTGAGGAAATGAAATGTTAAAATTTATGTAATCAGAATGTCAAAAACCCTGACAGATTCAGACAACATTGCACTAAGTTACAATTTTTAGCTTGGTTGTACAGTATGTAGCCTACTGCTTAGACCAGGTGTTCTTACACTTTTTGTCAAGGCATCCTTTTAACGGTAAAATGTAATCTGAACACATATTCAAATAATAGGCTCATTATTGTGTGTGCATTAGGTGTACAAAAATATTGTGGCAGGATCTTGGAGCCATGCAGGCTTTCAACCCAGAGCACATGGGAAATTATTTGATTTTAGTTTTAGGCAGATTACATTTTTTTTTAAGCTTTGGATTAAACCGATGTAATGTAGTTAAGCACCTAGTCAGGCAGAACAAAGTGTATTAGAGACAATGTGAATAGACACATCAAGGTTAGGAGATACGTGCGGTGATTTATTAATATTGACAAAAAACTTATAGCATAAAGAGATAGAGTGTTAGCCATTAAATCATTACACAACATGTTAAAGTATGAAAATATTTGAATGTTTAAAGTAAAAATTCAATTTGTAGGATAATCAAGTCCTGCTGCTAGGTACCACATTCCATTTTACAGTAGAAGGTCACACACTCAAGGAGGCACTGAAACCAGCCTCCTGCAACACCTCGTAAACGTTGCTTAACATTGATTTTTGTGGATGGGAGAGGGTGGTCATGAAGCTCCAAAAGGCTCATTAAACTTTATATGAGTTCTTATACTGTGCATATGTTTTGCTTATGCTGCTTACTGTGGCACTGTGTGACATTTTTTGCTTTCATTCATTTTGTCATCAGTAACTAGTTTATCCTGGTTAGGATCATAACGGTTTAAATTATACATTGGTTTATACAGTATTTTAACAGCTTTTGTCAGATATTTTTCATGTGTAAGTATAAACCATAATACCTGCAGGAGGAGACAGAATTAGTCAGAATTCCTTCAGGAGTAATGATAGGATTAATAATAGTCCCCAGCACACGTCATACTCAGGTCATGCTTTTGTTCATCCAATGCTGAACTCTTCCATATCCTCACCCTCATCTTCATCCTCGTCATCCTCCTGCCAGGGATCCACCTCCCGCTCCGCTCTTTCCCTCTCACTTGCTTGAATGTAGTTGTCTTCAATAAATCCATCATCATCATCCTCCATGTGCCGGTTTACCATGTTTGAATTTGGGATGTTGCCGTGGCTGGAGAATCCCACATCGAAATTCGCAGGGTCACACTGACTCGCCCCGTCTCCCTCGCTGAGCCTCGAGTGCCTGTAGCTGGCCAAATACCGATGGATGAGTTTACACTTTGCCCCAATTGTGATAAGCACAGAGAGACTGATGGCTGTCACCAGAGCTGCCACGAGGTACTTCCAGGCGTCTGGAGACCTTTTTTCATTGTTACCTGTGGACAATGAGGCAAAAGTAAAAAAAAAAAAAAACATTACAGTGTAGTCCTTTTCAGAACAATTATGGAAAAAGTAATGTAAACTTATCAATTAAGAACAAAATGTATCAACCAAACCTGTAGTGTTTCTGGTGTCAATGTTTTCTGGGACTTCCACCAGTAATTTACGTAGAAATATTCCACTATGGGTGTCCATGTCGAAATCTGCAGCAGTTGGATGTTAAGAATATTTACAATTTTATTGAACAAAAAATCTAACACAAAATGACACTAAAAGGGTAATTAACATTAACATTATCTTGACATGCTATAACTAAAAAAATCATCGCCTCACCAGAATGTCTCTCCCTTCTCCAACCACCTTGCACCACCTCTTTGGGTCTGTCACTTCCAGGAAGATTACTGGTGCCATCTACAACCTCAACCCATCCATGAAGTCGAAGTACAGCAGGCACTGGGGTTTGTAGACCATCGTTATCTAAAAACAGCTTCTGCAGTCTGGGGAAGTTGAGCAGAGCTCCAGGCTTGACTGCAGCCAACTTGCATCCACTGAGGTCCAGTATTTCCAGAGAGGGGAGGTGGTAGAAGTGCTGCTGTACCAGCAGGGGGAGGTAATTCGCTGACAAATTGAGCTTGACCAAATGCTCCAAGTGTTTTAACTTCTTCAGGATTTTAGTGTGTAATAAATTTAGCTGGTTCCCTGAGAGGTCCAGCTCAGTCACGTTTGGCCATATTTGCTGTGGTATGGATGTGAGGTTACGTCTGCTGCAGTCAAATGAAGCCTGAGAAGGTAACAGTGTGACTTAAGGTTAATTAAAGGGTTGAAGTGTTGAAGTTGTCATGTAATCAGGAGAAAAATGACTCGTCCTTTTGACTCCCACTTTTTTCATCAACAAGTTTTTTTTTTTGACTACTTGCTAATAGTGTTGGCAGTGCTATCCCTAACTTCATCTCTATCTGAAGGCACAGATGCAACAGAGCATTATTCGATTACTCCTCCATCCTCCATCTGTTCAGTCTGCTCAAACAAATCAACTTCCAAACGTTCAACTTTCATGCTAATACCATCATCAACAGCATCATGCTCATCATCACAACGCAACGCTAAATGCCCCAGCTAAGTCTCCTGACTTGGCTAAATTACTAAGCTATGCATTGTTCTGTGCATGCGCTTTTTAAATGAATTAAAATTTAACTGCCAAATCTGACTAGTATCATTTATGCTGGATGTTTTTTCACATATTAACCACCAATTTTTCAGTGTTTTCAGGGGTGTCTCCCATGCCCTGGGTGCAGCAGACAACTGACAACTTTTTGAAGAAATAATGAAAATACAGCACTAACCAACATCCAACCAACAACCGATCCATTAGGACGACTTGAAATCAGTTTAATAATGAGGTTTGTATTTGCAACCAATAACTCTAAAACTTTAATGCATCAATTATATTGTCTAGTCATTAAGCATTCGTTTGGTCAGACTAAGAGTTTTACCAGTCACTAATAGTCTTTACTAATAAGAATAATGTTTATCACATGCCATACTTTTTCTCAGCCGTTTACCCAACATCTAATGCCTGTTGTTAAAAACAGGAAACACATGAATGCAAACAGGATGTTTTTAGTGTGGTTATAATTTTCATGGATTGTGGAAAAAAGGGGGGAGGTTGGGAAGTTTCTCACCCACCTCCTCTGTATCGGCCACACAGGGTCCCACGGTCACAAGTGTGTGGCACAAGCATGAGGTCCAAAGACTGAAGAGCACACACAGAGTATACGTTGGAGAGCACATCCTTTACTGTTTCCTGTTGAATAAAATATCAATATGAGGTTGTTAAAACTGATTCAAGATGCAATGTTGTTTATTTGTTTGTTTTGTTTGTTTGTTTGTTTGTTTGTTGGTCTGTCTGTTTGTTTGTTTTCCCCGAAAGGTTGATTGGTGACCCCATGAATGTCATTTTTTTAAATAAATTTTATTAATAACGGAACTAAGAAAACATGCACTTTAACATTCAAAGCAATGTTTTATCCTATATCACACAAAAATGTTTTTTTTACAATGTTTTGTTATCAATTTTACATTTAAAGGAATAACAAGCTTTTAGAATAGAAATAGCAACAAAATAAAAATCTATGTGATTATCATTCACTCTAAAACATTGCTATGATTTACTTTTAAAAAAATCTAACAATTACATTTCAATTCAATAAATAAATAAATTTAGCTTTAAAAATACCTATATCTTGGTTAACATTAATTTGAATCTTGAAAATTTAGAAAAAACCATAAGAGAAATGTAGTTTATTCTTCCCATAATCCTCAGTAATCTCAGATGTTGTTCATGTTCCTGAACAAGTTATAGCTATATGTAAAAGTCCAAATATTTCATAGGACTAAATATGTTCATTTAGCAATGTTGACTGAAGGTTGTGTTAAATACGCTTAGGCATTGAGATGTGACACTTTACCTTTGTTTAAACAATGTACATACTGTATATTTGTCAGAGCAATATCAGAGTCAGACAGGACTGTTAGTAATGGATGTAATAGAAAATAGAAAATAACTGTGGGGAAATATGAAAAATTATATATATATAAATAATTATTATTATTAATTTATTTATTTATTTATACAAACACCAATTGGTTGAGATGTCATTTAATGGTAAAAGTATCTATATAGTCATGAATACCAGAAAAATAGCATTAGTATAAATAATGCTATGTGACAATTAGTCACATAGCATTATTTATTTATTTATTTATTTATTTATTTATTTATTTATTTATTTTTGTAGCACAAATGTTTTTGGTGCATTAGATCCACTACTTTATTAAGCAATTACAAATGGACATTAAAAGACATAAAATAGTGAGTTATGTGGATTTAATAGTAATCTGGAGGATTCTTCTTTTGCATAACATACCTCAACCAAGTGGCATAGAAGGTTCAGTCTGGTTACATTTCACACATTTTTTTTCTCCATATGTCGTAGTGACTCAAAATGTGCTCAACCCAAAGTGTGAAATAATCATGTACTGTGTATCTGGGTTTCTGTATTCTATTTGTTTATGTGAATGGGAGTCTGATAAATCAACTGCATATTATGTATTCTGTATTTTATGTGCAGTGCACTATGGGGGGAAAAAAATCAGAAAGCCTTTGAAAATTATGTAGGAGTTCACACCAGTGCATTTTTTTTTATGTTTTCCCCTCTTTCTTCTCTTAGGCAAGAAGCCATTGTTCACAAACTCTGCTTGTGTTCTTAGGGCCTTTCCCCTCTCTCTTTCTCTCACTATTCATTGTCAGCCTGTTGGCTGTAAACACTTGTCAGTAGCTCACTTTTATCTTCCTCCCCTAAGATTTCCTCCACATAACAAATGCTCATGGTCCAAAACACCATCAAGTGTGAGTGCTTGTTTGTGAGCATGGCGGTAACCATGTGTTTTTTGCATAATGTCTAGGATATGACAGTCAGTCTGTAGTTAAACAATAGTTGAAAACACCATTTGTAATTACCCTTTCATACACAAGCAGTTACTTAATCTCAGCATATCACCTCTGGAACAAACTGGCAATGCTTTTTACACACGTCCTTAATCAAGCAACATAAGACAAAGTCCTTCAGCTGACCTCCTCAACAGAACTCAACAAGTTTATCGGCTTTCCTCCAAGTGAAACTCCTGCCGTCTTTGCTCCAGTCACTCAGTCAATCACTCAGTAATGATTACATCGTCATGGGGCCTCCCACTTATTGTCATTTTTGTCAAGTTGGCGAGATCTCTAAAGCTCAATGCTCAGTCTTTGAAAACACAGCACATGCAAGGAGATACAGAGCAATTCGCCAATACACAATTAATCCTATCACCATGATTACCATGAAGAAACAGTGCAGGTGAAAAGTAATTATGGCCCCTACCTTCCACCACCTCTGCTGTACACAACATATAATAACATATGACAAGAAATCAACGTTTTATCCATAAATCCAGCAGAAGAAGTGAAAACCTGCTTCCATATGTCTGTATTTGGAGTCCATCTTTTCTATTGTTTGTCGTGTTGAGATCAAAGATGAAGAGACACTGCACTTAACCGAGCATGTCGTGTTTCTATTGAACACATTAGGAGTAACAACCTCATACAATGAGACATATGATACTATCCATTTCAGCAGCCTCCTCCAGTTACAGTAGAGTACGTTGATATCAATGAAAATATGCAACAACATCACGACCCAGCAGTAGTGAATAAAAAGTTCTTAATCCTTTATATCACGTGCATGTTTTGCATTCATTTCATTCTTGTTTTTTTTTTTTTCAGTCACAATGAATAGTTAATAAAATCAAAAGACGATATAGCACCATTAATGAAAATAGTCATGAGACAACAAAATACTATGACATAAGGCAGCTACTGTACCTACCTGAGCCTTGATCCTTCAGTCTCTCTAAGTATAAGACAGAGAGGGGGAAGCTTCAACAATCACATTTTAGCACTGAGACCAATCCATTTCACTAGATGTTTATAATGGTATAAAATGGAGGCATGTTGTGCAAAGGTTGCTCGAGGTGTGCCTTTAACATGTCACCTGAAGAACAAGTTAATCAGTAACAAGATAACCGCATTTAGCTCTACAGGGGCTTCCGGCTTATTGCAAGAACGAATTATGCGTACAGTATGTTAAACACCACGGCGTATTCAACTCCACAAATGTAATGTTGTTTCATGAGCGTAAGCAGTCTTCAGTTTTTAAATGTTAGATCGCATTTTTAATGGAGTCCGGTGTGATTAAAGGCCTTGTGCTAAACACTAGTGGCGTGCCATGATGGTGGTTTATTGCTACTGAAATTTGGTTGGCCTGCTCTTTACACTTCCTGCTCAATGAATCAGAAATGATTACACCATGGATGAAGTACTACAACAATGTGTGTGTGATATTGAAAATCTGCCAGTGCAATAGCGATTATCGGAACCACTCTGGTCTGGAAATGAATTCATATTGCTGTTACTTCTAACCGCCTGCTTAGCACAAAGACAAGGCCAAATTGGCGTTTTCCCAACGGTTATTACTACAGTACCTTAAAGGTCTTGTCACATTTCTTACATCTAGGGTTTCTGCTTGTGTTGTACCCTGCCAGGTTACTCTGCTTAAATCAACTCAGTTGTAGCCAAAAAAACAACATAAAGCACCATATTTATTCATGCAACCCATATTATTACTTATGGAATTATTTTAAGCTTGGTATAAAGAAATAAGGCTTGGATTGAGTTATTTTTTATTTTTATTTCAGGCTAATGATTTCTTCAGATTAATCAGTTACAGTCATGTCAGGTGGTTATACCGATTAATACGCCACCTACTGTAGGTTTACTCATTTTTCGACCAGCTTTTTTTGACACAGCTCCACCTGACCATTAACAGAATGAGATGAATTATTTACTTTATTAATATTTCTTTGCACAAATTGGTTGGAATCTAAGTGCACGTTGTCCAAAGTGCAAATTACAAAAAAAAAAAAAGACAGACAGACAACACAAGTGTACAGTATGTTTGGAAATTTTTGTCATTGTTGGTTGTTTTCTGATCACCACCATTGGTATGAATGTCATAAATCCAGCATAGAGCATTATAGGACTAGAAGTCATGAATGCAATTGTGTGTGTGTAATAGTTTATCCTATATTCTTTACTCAAATTACTCAAAAGTATTGGTTTAATTGTCAAATTATTGATTAATATAAGATTTTAGCGCACCAATCTAACGTCAAAACCGTGAGTCAGGTCAATAACATGAGCTTCTCTTAATTGATTAAAGTTTCATGGATGAAAAATGAACAAGGTAAGAGATAAGATAAGAAAAAATAAGATATATCTTTATTCGTCCCATATTGGGGATTTTCTTTTTTTTTACGTTACAGCAGCAAAGAACAATGTGCAAAAATTAAGTAGGGACAGTACAAGAACAATTAGATACAAAATGGAATAAATTTACAATAATGAGCTAACAAGACAGTAGCTGATGTACAAACCGGCTTGAGATTGAAACAAGCGCAAGTCAGCAACCACAAGCAGAAAATACAGTACAATACTTGCTATCAGTTAAAGATGGCCAAACAGTTATGTATACCAATTAGATATCAAAACTACCTATAAATCAAACAGATATCTAATTGTTCGTCATTATAAAAGTGTCAGTCATCTGACAAATCAATTGACTGGATATAGCAAACTACACCTCTCTTCAATGTGCCTACGTGCCAAATATTCAATAAAACCCCAGTCGCACTCTGACTAAGACCATGACGTTCCTTCTTAGACACATGCCTGTCATGCTCTCAACGTATATATATATATCATGTTGTCACTAATTTTCTCTCATCCACATGATCACATTCTCACCAGGTCCAGTGCGATCAAACCAAGTTACCTGTATGTCTAGGTCTGATCAGATGGCACTGCTCTCCTACTGAGCATGTTCTGTCTCACGCTCTTACTATTGTTATTGTTATTGAGTATGTATATAAATACCATGACACGTGCTGCACTTTGCTACTATGAACTGATTGCGTGAGGAACTGGATCCAGTATTTATACTAAAACGTAACCTCCTGCATGTACCGTATAAACATGGCGAGCAGAACATAAAAAATGAGCTTAATGCAGTCTTCTGCAGTGTCACATGATCATAGCGCAAGTGTACAGTACCATGGTCATAGCACAAGCCTGAAGGGGTCGGTGTGAGAACTCCATTGATGTACAGTAGCAACAACACAATGTCATCACATTGACAACTTTGTCAGAACACTATCCAATCTTTCCCATCTGCACCCTGCTTATAGTGTTAGTTATGTTGATAACTGATTAACTCTGTTTTTACTACATCTTTATTAAGTTCTTGACCACATCTTAACCAGGTGTTTTTTTTTTTTTTTTACCATGCACAAGAATTGCCAGGTCTCCAGGTCTTGACTTCAGATCTGGGTAGACAACACGACATCCTTACTGGGTTCTACTGTGGTCCTGTCAAGCTGTGTAAGTTCTTTCTGCATTCATGTCATGAGGTTTAACCTGGTTGCTTATGTGTGCACACCAGTCAACTAACACATTGTTAAAACACCTTTATATAGTAGCTTTTATTCCTATCTATTTTGTGGCTGTGGTTGGATCTGATGCTCATCACCCCTTTCAAATCATAACACAGGATTGTAGATCTTTTTCTGCAATAATAGTTTAGATCATTATTGCAGTTGAATATTCTGTTTACAGAGACCTGGATGTTTTGTGCCAAAATAGGTGGCCATTTTTTTTTCTTTCTTTTTTTGGCTACCACCATGCTTTTAAATCCTCATTGTGTTCTTTAAGTGATAAGCAGCTTTACTTCTGTGATTTCTCTCTCTCTTTTTTTTTTCTTTTTTTTTCAAGATTTCTCCAAGACCTAATCAGTTTCTAACTTGGTCCACTAACCCAGCCGCCCGACCCCATGGCCTAGACATGTGAAGAATACAAGAGATTTGTTGTCACATGCAGGGAGTGACCAGTACTTGGCAGATGTTCGTGCAAGCTCATTTTTATTGTTAAAAGAGGTCTCTTGGCGGCTTTCCTCGCTTGTTTTTCGTCCAGTCAGTTTTGGAAGGGTGCCCTGTTCTTGTTACTGTCCCTTGTAATGCTTTATATACCATGGCTTCAGGACTCAGATAAAAGCGAGAAGATGCCCAAGCAGTTCCACAGAACACGTTGATCTATATTTGGGGGTAATCATAACCACTGTACTGATAACAGGTGCAGCATACAGGATGTACTTTTGACCTTTTTGCTGTGGGATGTGTAAACTGTTTGCAATAATAATTCATATATTTGAACAAAAAAAATCATTTTGAGCGTGGATGTTTAAGAATGTAGCAGCACATCTGCTATAAGTACTGTTTGGATTGAAGTGTCTTGAGTAAAAGGAGCCCAGGGATCAGAAGGGGCTGTGAAAACAATAAGGTCATTTCCTGTCTGACTCCTAATGTTTTGGCGCCATTACGGTGCCTTCAGATCATTCCGAGGATATATCTGAAAAACATTAGCTCTGTGTGTGCGTGCGTGCGTTTGTGTGTGTGTGTGTGTGTGTGTGTTAGTGTGTGTGTGTGTGTATGTGTGTGTGTGTGTGTGCGTGCGTGCGTGCGTGCGTGTGTGTGTGTGTGTTAAAAACTGAGAAGGAGAAGGAGAGAACACTGGAACATCTGCGGTGGCTTCACTCTGTTTCAAGGGGGAAAAACAGCATGAGGATGAAACAATGGACAATTTGTCTTACGGCAGATGCAGATGAACTGGTTATGGAATGCATGTTTGGCACCTACACCGCTGTTATTATGGTCAGAGCAGAGAGTATCCGCAGTCTTCCTTTTTTTCAGTTTGGGGTTTCCAGCTAAATTAATCCTCCTGTGGATCCCCACGCTTGTAGGAGCAAGTTGATCTGCTGGTCGGCAATGTTGTTTAACAAAACCTTCTTGAGGAAGATTAACAAAAGAGTCTGAGGGAATTGATTTTGCTTTCGAAGAAATGTAACCGTATATACGTGTCTGTTAACGTTGGGTTGATTTATTCATAAATGATTCATGTTGGGTTAATTTAATCTTCAGAATGAACACACCATCACAGTCCACCACACACACACACACACACACACACACACATCACTCACACCTAGAGGCGTTTTGGCCTTAAAGCAACTAATAACATGTTTAAGGGAGGTGTAAGGAAATCGGACAACCACAGAGAAAGCCGAGTTGGACATGAGGAGAACATGAGAAAGTGCGCACCAGGAGTAACCTGAGATCACGATCGAACCAAAAACCCTGGGGCTGTGAGGAAGTTAACACTAATGCTAGATTTCCTATATTTTACACTCTAGAAGTATACAGAATATGATCTGTAAAATGAAGTCCATGTTTAGGGTCAGACTCATATTAAGTAGGCACATTTACAGTCACAGATGTTATTGTTTTCAGAGCTGAACATTATGAAACTGATCTGTGATCTGCATAAATATAGGCACCAAAAAACAAACAAAAAAAAAGTATTTGAGCTGTACAAATATGAATGTAAAACATTGGAACCAGCACCCAGCCTAGGGTTGGCTGTACAAAATGGAAATTTTAATTCAACAATATATAAAATTAATAAATAAATAAATAAATAAATTTATTATAATAATATTTAATTATAATAAATTATTATTATTATTATTGTGGTTGTTGTTATTGTTGTTGTTATAATTATATTGTTCACTGCTCTTTATAGTTTTTTGAGCATTTATATTTATATCATTAAATTTATGATAGCTTAGTGCAGGGGTCTCAAACTCAATTCCTGGAGGGCCGCAGCCCTACAGAGTTTTGTTCCAACCATAATTAAAARCACCTGATCCAACTAAACAAGTCATTAAGGCTTATTTAAAAACTACATAGTATGTATGTTGGAGCAGGGTTGGAACAAAACTCTGCAGGGCTGCGGCCCTCCAGGAATTGAGTTTGAGACCCCTGGCTTAGTGGTTATCACCGTCACCTTGCACCTCCAGGATCCTGACTCAGGCCCGTGTGCATGGAGTTTGTGTGTTTCCCCAATGCATCATGGATTTCTTCCCACAGTCCAAAGACCATGGTTTTAAAACAAGAATACAGTAAAAACAATGCTAAGCACCACTGGTCTCCATGGTCCCTGGTTGGACTACAGCGTTTCCTAGATGGATGGATGGAATTATACAGGTATTTATATAATTAGTAACATTTGATCTAATTTTGAAACCATCTTTTTTTTTTAATCAAATGACATATATATTAGTATATTATCCATTCCCAAGGCTTTTGCACAGTACTTTCTCCCATAGCAATTTCTTAAATTTCCACGCTTCCTTAGGTGGTCTTATTTTACTGACTATCTTTGTTGACTTGACTCTTTTAAAGTGTCCCAAAAAAAAAAAAGCCTCAATTTCCTTTTGCAATGGGAATTGCCAAGTCTGGTTCGCGAGCACAAGAGAAGCGATTTGTCCAAATGATATGTTAATCAGTGATTTTATCAGCAGAATGTTTGGCTTGGCCATGCTGAGTGTGTGAACACACGGGCAAAGAACCAACAAAAAAACCCAAACTGTGTTTAAACTCCGGGCAGTCGACGAGATGTTAGTAAACACGATTCTACGTCGTCTTAGAGCATCACTTTCTGTTACTAAGCAACACATTTCTTATTTTTCTAAAGGAAGTATGTGGGAATCATAAGGGGATAACGAATTCCACACATTTAGTGTTGTTGTGTTGTCAACACAGTGTCCTAGCAAAGCCTAAAATTATACGTTGTTATCTCCTAGACAGTTATTTTCTCTCCCTGGTTTGAACCCTGGTTTAGGGTAAGTATCTGCCAGGTCAGCTGTGATCCAGCAGAACCTCATGGGAACGAGAGGTAGCTGGCTGAGCAAACACTCTTAGCAGACAGGAGACCAGCGGCTTTTCCTGTTTCTCCTCGCCTGCCGTTTGATTCCTGATTGGCCTGCTTCCTGGTCACATATCAGGTCCAGCAACACTGCTTCCTTTCACAAAGTCTCCACAGCACTCTCGTTACGGCTGCTTTTTTCTCCACAGCTCTCGATTTCTAGCGCAAGCATACTGTATCCATCTCACTCACATTTTTTATATGTATTTACTTTTGAGTGTGTGGGTCTTAATGTTCCTGAGGACAAAATCTCTCCCACTGAGACAAACAAAATTACAAACATCCTGCACCGACGCTATTGGGCTTAATAGCAGTTCTTGGCCCATAATGCACTAAAATGTTTTATTAGCAGTGACAGTGAAATGAAATCTTCTGCACAGACAATGGTGTTTAAGTTCGAAGCAACGGGAGAGAAGATAAGGAACACGTGGCCACAGGAAACAGGAAGGCGCATTCAAGGTTGAAGGCTATTTGTAGCAAAATACATGTACAACTTTTGTTTTTTTCATCCACATCCCATAGCTGTTACTGTAAAGTCTGTGTCATCACTAATTGGTTATCATAATCTATTTGTGACTCAGATATTGAGAAATATATGTATATATATATTTTTTTTTTTTGATGAAGGATTTTATATTAAGGTGAACGGTTTTGTATTTTCATTATTCTTTTTTTTTTAAATATATTGCACCACAAGTTCTTTATAGATCTTAAGGGTAGACCTTTTTAATAATTGCAATATTCACTAGTGCCTAATGCAGGAGGAATGAATTCCTCCTGCATTAAAACATAATGCATTTAACATCACACAGCTGTTGAATTGGTCCCCACCTGCAGGGTAAGAACGTCCAGCTCACGAAATATTTAAGTTCCTGCAGTTCTTGTGGTCCTCTGCTTCTTTCAGCCCAATGAACAACATTACCTCATCAGTAAAAGATGAGATGAGATGCGAGGGGACGAGCCTCTTAGGCGTAGTAAAACATTTGAATGGTGCGGTGGCTTTAAAAAAGACTGTACAGTATGTCTGTGAATGATCCCAGCCAAGGTGGCTGTGGAATGTCTGATCCTTGAAAATCTGCGGATAACTTGTCACCAACTTGCGAAAGAGACGTCTGTGGGAACTCTACACACTATCATTCACCCACACCACTTACACATTACAGGAACTTGGCTGGGAGTTACTGACACATTCCATGTATTGTACAATCAGAGGTACATTTCCTAAAGAAAATGTGAGTGGTGCTTGCCGTGTCAAAACTTTGGAGTCATGCTAACAACATGCTAAGCACTCCAGCATCATATTAGTGACATTCTAATGATGTTGCTAGCAGCATGCTAATTCAGTTATCATGCTAGCAACATGCTAATCAGCTAAACATCATGCTAGCAACACGCTA
>QMIH01000655.1:56588-135685 GCA_003987875.1 Clarias batrachus | reverse complement strand
CGGATACTGGAAGCCTGTGCTGGCATTTCTCCTGCGGTGTTGCTATCAGTGTGTGAAGAGTGGGAGAAGAGGGTTGCATTGACAATCCATCACAATGGGCAGCACATTGAACACATTTTATAAGTGGTCAGAAACTTGTAAATAACTCATGAAAGAATAAAGTTATGTTAAAAACAAGCACACCATTGTTTTTCTTGTGAAATTCCCAATACGTTTGATGTGTCACATGACCCTCTTCCTATTGAAAAAAACAAAAGTTGGATCCAAGATGGCCGACTTCCAAATGGCCACCATGGTCACCACCCATCTTGAAAAGTTTGCCCCCTCACATATACTAATGTGCCACAAACAGGACATTAATATCACCAACCATTCCCATTTTATTAAGGTGTATCCATATAAATGGCCCACCATGTACTATCCACTAAGCATTTGGTATATTTTTTATGCTACAGTATATTGCTCCAGTGTTAAATTAAACAGGTTTTCTTTTTTCACCTTGGGAGCAGAGTTGAGTGTCACCTGCAGGTAACACGTAAGATTTCCACCTGTGGCTTGTTATCAAGGTTACTGTATGTGTTGGTGTGTAGCGAGGGAAGCCCAGAGAGAAAAGCTGATAGAAAAGTTCACTCGCAACACCTTGAGTGTAATGATCACGGTTGAAAATCAACTGTTAAATTTGAAATAAATATTTTAAAAAGTAGTGTGCGCAAACACTCACGGTTCTCACATCTTTCTTATAAGAGAACTAATGGCATGTATCTTTATGCAATATTAAACATAAAAAAAGATGACCAGAGTAAATACAAAATGCAGTTTTTAAATAATGATTTCATTTATTAAGGGAAAAAAAAAGCTGTCCAAACCCACCTGGCTCTATGTGAAAAAGTAATTGCCCTTTAAACCTACTAATCAGTGGTGGCGCCCATGGGGCAACAAATGCAATCAAGCATTTGCTATAACTGGCAATCGCTGTGGACTCACATCGCTGTGGAGGAATTTTGGCCCACTCTTTTTTCTTTTTTCTTTTTTTTTTACATTTGTTTTAATTCATCCACATTGGAGTTTTTTCAAGCATACAGCTTGTTTGTCATCTCAGTCGGATCTACAGTATGCCTGGACTTTGATAAAGCCACTCTACAACCTTCAATTTTTTATTTTATTTTTTTTGAGCCAATCAGAAGTGGACTTTCTGGTGTATTTTGAATCATGCTGCATAACCCAAGTTTGATGGCTGGACATTCGCCGTTAGGTTTTTCTAGAAGAACACAGAATTTGTGGTCCCATCAATTATGGCAAGTCATCCAGGTCCTAAAACTGCAAGCAGCCCCAGAACATCACACTACCACCACCATGTTTTACTGTTGGTAGGATGTTCTTTTTTGTTGTTGTTGAAACGCTGCATTAGTTTAATGAAAGATGTAACAGGTTCAGCTTGTGTCTGTACAGTCCACGGAATATTTGTGAAAAAATCTTGGGAATAATCAAGATGTTTTTTTGGCAAATGTGAGACGGAGACTGAGGCATGTGAGGCCTGCAGTTCTTTCCATGTTGGTCTGGATTCTTTTATGAGCTTCTGGATGAGTCATCGTTATGCTCTTGGAGTAATTTTGGAAGGCCAACCATTCCTGGGTTTACCATTGTTAAAAGTTTTCTCCATTTGTGGATAATGGCTCTCAGCGTTGCTCACTGAAGTCCCAAAGCCTTAGAAATGGCTTGGAAATCCTTTCCAGACTGATCAATTACTTTATTTCTCATCTGTTTTTGAATGTATTGAGATCATGATGGTTTTTAAGATCTTTCAGTGTGCTTTACTTTTGTCAGAAAGATTCTATTTAAGTGATTTCTTGATTCAACAGGTCTGGTAGTAATCAGGCCTGGGTGTGGCAAGTCAAATTTACCTCAACTTTCCAAAGATCACAACAAGGGGGCAATTACTTTTTCACACAGCGCCAGGTGGGTTTGGACACTTTTTAAATGAAAAAAATCATTTAAAAACTGCATTTCTTTATTTACTTAGGTTATCTTTGTGCATCATTAACATTGTGTTTGATGATCTTAATCATTTCTCCTTGACATAGGACTATGTTGTCCTTCATCAGAGAAGAAGAACGTATTAGATTAACACCTGGTCATTCAGTACATTCAGGTCGTCAGCTGACTTCATTGTATTGCCACGTAACGTTGCTGAGCCTAGACTTGACCAACTGGAGCAACCCCAGATCGTACTGTAACGCTGCCTACAGAGGCTTGTTCAGTTTTCACTATGCATGATTTTACCATGATCTGCCAGTTGCTTTACAACAGCGTCAATCTGAACTCATCAGACCACATGACCTTTTTATGTTGCTCCAAAGTTCAATCTTTATAGGAAACTAAAGCCTTTTTCTGACTACCCTTACTAACAAGTGGTTTCCTGGAGTCCTGCAGCTGTTTAGTCTCAATCCTCCGAGTTCTCCTCACACTGCCTGTGGAAATGGTCTTATGTTCACGATTAAACATAGCAGAGATTTTTACTGTTGAGTTGTTTAAATACAGTAAAGATAATTGCAATAATAATAATAATAATAATAATAATAATAATAATAATAATAAAAGCAGGCTAGAAAACAATGGGCAACAATGTAAGGAAAGTTATGATTGCCAAGACTCCGCCTCTTTCCCTATTTATTATACAGAAACACCCACCCTGTTTCAAAACACCCCAAGTTTGTATTGATACAGCACCCAAGGCTTCCCCTTATGGCTTCCTACTTCAAATACTCACTGTTCTCTATCAGCTTTTTATCTCTGTATGCAAGAACACACACAAACAAACACACACACACACACACACACACACACACACACACACACACACACAGACACATAAACAGAAATCTGAACTACAGTTACATGAAAAAAATGTTTCAGGATATTAAAAGGCCAAAAGCCAGAAAAACAACTGTGAAGTAACATTTCTTTTAATTATAATAAAAAAGCTCAGATTTTATTTCCTCATGCTGCCAGATGTTTGTTTTTTTTCTTTCCACAATTTGGTTCTGGAATATTGCCATGCCATCAGGAAAGAAAAAGTCACATAAATGTGAAAAGTACATTCAGGTCATCAGCTGACTTCAGTCTTGTGGCTGGACTTTCACACGGGTACAAAAAGGTACACTACTGTATATCCAAACACAAACTTAATAACGCTGTGATCATAAATGCTGTCCTAGTCTCATCCCATGACTCTTATTCAAAATGTGCCCTTTCTGAATATAATTAAATTTTGTGTGTAAAAGGTCCATCTTTGCTATTTTGCTATTCTTTGTCCCCCGGGTGATGACAGGTTCCCATTTTGTCTGATTTCTCTTTACGCATGTTGTCTTAGGCAGAGTTTTCCCTTTCCACTATTGTCACAATGTCTGTTGTTGAAAGCATCTTAAACATACAACTGAAATGAAATTGAAACGTACATATTCGGACATATTTCCCCTACATATAATACCTTTCCTGGCAGCATATGATAAAAGTAGTGACATCTAAAAAAAAATGCGTAATCAGGACCGATCTGCGCTAAAATGCTCTTGGGAATAATAACAAAAGAAAGGTCTGTTTTTAACCTGGAGCTACAAAGACAGAAATCGGGAACGACTTCAGAAGGTGATCTGTTATTCGCCATTGTGTCAGGTTCACTGGTCTGATACGCAGAGCTGTAAACAAAAGCCTAAGGAGGGTCGGCTTCCTATCTTTAAGCGTCTGCAGCACACCTACTGCAACTGCCCTGATAACAAGATGCAATATATTTCTCATATCTTCTCACTATCGCTCTGCAACTCACACACATTTGAGTAAGTGTTCCTATAAATATCATTAGAATGAACCCATAGCACAGTAAATCAAAATCTATAAATCATACAGTATATAACCTCTGTTTTATTAATCACGCTGGAACCACTGGGTCAGGAAAACAGGAAATACCAAACAATATCAGAGTTTCTGACTCAGCTTTGATTATCCGAGTGTAGCAGAAATCACTAAGAAAGCAGAAAATCACTTATTTCAGTGCCCACCCATACACAAATTAGAGAAATGTGCATGTGAAGTGAGACAAGTAATGGTGCAAGCGTGCAGCTCAGAAAAAAAAATGCTTTTCCTCGCATTTACAGCTCACTTAAGTGCGCATTCAGACACAACATGCAGACTCACATTGTTCCAGCTTTTCCTGACTCGGACCACCCCATTGACAGACAGGTCAGAGGTGTCCCGAGCCGTTTACTTCTGTTCAGTTTCCTCCTGGGGAATATATAGCAAAGCTGAATATACAGTATGTGATCAAAAGCTGGTGTTAGTGTAAGATTTTTAGCGTTTTCAGTGTCAGAAAATGAAAGCTCAGCATCTGTGCACTAAGCTGTGTCAGCACTACAGAGACTGCATATGAGCAGGCGTTAAACACACAAGTCACAAAACAAACTATCACGTTCTCCTTATTCAGGCAACTGATCATATTATGGTGATTTAATACAGTATATAGATTTGTTATTAGGAATTTCCCAAGCAAAAGCCATTGATTGCATCTTCATACACGCACATAGAGATTATATTATAATGCCTTCATTATAATAACTTTTTCCTGAAGCAACACTTACACAAAATTTTCATTTCTTAATATTAAATACAATTGAATTATATACATTTAAAATGTTTAATGCAACAAGCTGCAAATTGCAAAGTTTAAAAAAAAAAAAAAAAACCCAGCAACCTAATTTCCCCTTTCGTCTGTTCCAACCACTCAGCATGCAGCAACACCAGTATACTAATCACCTGCCTGATCATCTGTCATCATCTGCACCTGTTTCTCACTGGGTCAGGCCTTAAGTTCGATGGTTTTTAAGCTTAAATGATTCATAGGTCACTGAAATATTCCCTTGAAACTGGTCAGGTACTGGGACTGGATAAAAATAGAGAGCCAAAACGTGCCAAACAACGAGAGCCAAAAAAGTCCAACACAAAGTTCAAGAAGGTCAGGCTGTTTGGAAACCAGAAATTAGGTACTGAGGAGTAGCCCTTGTACAGAGCTACCATGTATTAATGAATCTTTAGAAATGGTGGCCAATCTTCAGAAAATCGTCCAAATATTGTTAACTAATGATTTAATTTATAACCTTTATTTAATCATGAATTTTATTAATTTTATTAATTAACTCATTGAGATGAAAATCCTCCTTTTCAAGAGTGTCTTTGTCAAGATACAGATACATTATATCATACTAGATACAGTTTCTGATGTAAAAAAAAGTTCATTAAAATAACAACCAGAAACCAATTAAACATTCAAAACACAAAACATATACAGCCAGTAAATATTTTGTCCTTTAAATGTACAATGAGACCAGGTTATGAATAGTCAGATAAATTTGAAACTGATGTCAGACTGAGTAAGCAGCATATTTAAACGTCCTTTTCCTCATATTAGAATGGACTAGTGAGACAGTTAGTAGGTTTAACTAACTGAACGCAGATGATGAGAGTCTTATGCAGTATGTATATCTCTATGTAAAGAATGAGCAGTCCAAGTGTGGCTTAATAAATAAATTAAGAATGCAGCAGTGATTAGATTGACATGTAGAGCAATCCACCGAACTTGGGCATAAAAAGGAGCAGTAGTGAGTGAGAGCTTTAAGGATTGTAATAAATCTCAGTGCTACATGGTAAACAGTTTCCAACATGTTTAAGCATTGTGATGAAGCATGCATGTGTATAGCATCATCATAATCCAGCACAGGCATTAAGACGACAACAACAAGCTGAAGATTGGAAAAAGGCTGAAGATTCAATAGCTTTGTTACCATTTGAAAACATCAAGAGTTTAGTTTTTCAGTAAGTTTTAAGTTATACAATGTGTGTTGTATAGTATCAAAAGCCAGTTGTAACTGAGAAATAGCCTCATGTAGTGTAAGGGAAGTATAGTACTGTATATCACTGTATCAAATGAAAACGTGCATTGGAAACATTTTTGATTGTTTGAAGACTGTTGATTTACATATTGAAAAAGAAATGGTCCTAAGACAGAACCCTGGGGCACATATTATATACTCCTTTACTTATGCTTTTACTGCATGATCCACAGTACCAAAAGCCTTTCAATTATTCAATAAATATTGCACAATGTTGCTTGTTGTCTAAAGCTACAATAATATCATTTACAACTTTTGAAGCCATTGTAGTTGTACTATCATTTTTCCTAATTGCTGATTGAAAATCAGATAACATAAGGTTTGTAGATAGGCCAGTGAGCCAATTTCCAAATAAAGGGTATTTCATTTGTCTTTAGGGAAAGGTTAAATACATATGTTAAAGGTGATGCAATAAAATCTGCTGCTAGCTTTAGAAAGCAAGGCTTCAAGTTATCAGGGGCTGCTGATTTTTAAACATCCAAAAGCGTTAAAGCTTTATGTACCTCTGAGACTGTCCGCTGTAAGCGGTTTAAAACTGAAGGGTTGACTAATCTTAACATGACCATTTAAACAAGAACTTTGGGAATATTCTTGAGTAACGCTGATAGAGTCAAACAAGGAACCAGAGTCAATAAAATGTTCATTAAATCAGCCAAGCACTTCAACCATATCAGAATTTCTCTTCTTAACAATGCAAGGGGGAAGTTCAAGAGTAGTTGTAAGTCCTGTTAGAGATTTAACGGTCTTCCAAGTTTTCAAGGGATTTTTTTTAGCGCAATTGATTTTTCCATTAAGAAATATTCAGTTTTGGCTTTCCTTATTAAAACAGTGCATGCATTGCGCAATTGCTGGAAAGAAAGCCCGTCTGAATCTGGTTTAGTTTTCCTGGCTTTTGTCTTTGCCACATTATGCTTAAGCCATAAACTGGATAGATCTGAAGTATATCATGCATTGTGTTGACCTATTACTTTGTTTTTTCTGAAATGCTTGTTAACATGATCAATCAAATGAAAGCATAAAAATAGTTCCAGGGGGTTTCTACATCAACAATTAAGTGCATTTTCTCCCACTCAGAATAAAACATGAAAAAAAAACATGTATATGGCTTTGTAATAATACATGGCTTTGTAATTTTTTTATATTATTATTTGTATTATTATTGGAATTACTTACAGTAGCAACCACACAATCGACACAATGGAGTTTTATCAATAATCATGATTAATAAATGAATAAATAAAAAACATAATAAATTACCCATTTTCCCTGTTGCCGTCACTCATGGCTTGCTCATCAGGGACATTTTGATTTATAAATTTTTAGTATGTGAAATATTTCATCATACTTTTCAATCTCATTTTCCTAATTTTCTTTTTGATTTTGTGAACTGCTTTGCGACAATGACCATTATTTTAAAAAAATAATTTTAGATTTAAAAAATTGAATTTAAAAGTCTCATATGATAATAATCCAGATTAATAATAATAATAATAATAATAATAATAATAATAATAATAATAATAATAATAATAATAATAGCCTAATATGAGAATTATACTTTATTCTAACACATATTTTTCAACAAACTTTGGTCCACCATGCCAGAGAATGTTCAGATTTTCAGATTTGTCTTTTGAAGCAACACAAGTATTAATTTTCCTTCACCATAAATGGCAAAAAGTTACAAACAAAAAAAATTGCTCAATCCTTCCTCTGAATTTTTCGTCAAATCCTCATGTGTGCAGTAAATACAAGGTTTAATAAAGGTTCCAAGAATTTCTTTGAGATTCTGTCTTTTGTGTGTTGATGAGGTTTAGGACATTCTTCACGGAAATCTTTCACAAGCTGTGTCTTTCCAGCAGTTATCTACACTTCCATTAGTGAGTTGATGTAATGTGTCTAACTTCAAATTAAGACTTCATGTATAATCCAAGGATTTGTAAAGTTGCCAGAGATTCTGACGTTGTCAATTGGTTGTAGTGGGTGTAATGAAATACGAATAAGAAAATGTTTAAATGTTAAACAGTAAATCAGTTTTCTTCATGCTACTCCAATTTTTCACCATGTAATAGAAAAAATAGCATTAATTGTTAACCTGCTCTCCCCCCCCCCTCTCTCTCTCTCTCTCTCTCTCTTTCACTCTCTCTCACTCACTCTTTCTCTCCGCCTTTTCCTTCCTTTCCCACCCTTAGTCGAGTGGACTGGTCAGTGAGTTGAAAGAAGAGATTCAGGATTTGGTGTATGAAACGTGAACACGCTATTAGAAAAGACTGGAGAGAAGCGAATTTTCCTTCAAGTTCCTCTACTTTAAGTTCTAAACACTTTTTGGAAATGTGTAATACTGTGTGCTGCCACCTGCCAAACTGGGAAACCCAACTGGAATGTGTTTATTTCTGATGCCAAACTCACTTGGATAATTACACTTGGATTTCCAAATAGAAAAACAGGATTTAAGTAATGATTTACCTCATCTGCCTTTTGTGTTACATCAGGACATCAGGTAAGTCCACTCACTAAATATTTCAGAATTTACATCACTATTGACTATAAACATGTCATTCTAACAGTTACCATGTGGCTTTGATTGAACATTGCAAGGATAATGCTGATATAGGAAAAATGTGGCTAGGGGTGAACTACAGTAACAATTTGACAAATAGCCTGATTTCTGTGAAAGACATCTAACATGCAACAGAAACACACTTCTGCATTTCTATAATAAAACCAAGAATTTCTCTTTATCTGGACCTGGAGTTTACTAAACCAGATGTGGCGTTCCATTCTTCAGTATTAACATTCACTGACATGCTGCAGTAAAATCCTGC
Organism: Clarias batrachus; assembly: GCA_003987875.1. Classification (NCBI taxonomy): domain Eukaryota; kingdom Metazoa; phylum Chordata; class Actinopteri; order Siluriformes; family Clariidae; genus Clarias; species Clarias batrachus. The sequence goes on along the minus strand of QMIH01000655.1, from coordinate 126,924 downwards.
ATTACTGTGTCCCGGAGGATGAGGTTATTGGAATATAACAATATTGTTGTCCATTTGATGTAGTAATTTATATTCTGTTTAAATCTTAAAATTTGAATGTTTGTATATGTTTAATTATTTGTATTTTAATTAAACATATATTATATTATATTATATTATATTATATTATATTATATTATATTATATTATATTAGAATAGGTTTCAGCATTGCTTGTAGCATTGTTATATTTTTCTATATCTTTGATATTTTTGTTTGAATGTATTTAGTGTTTAATTTGTTTATTCATTTATTCATTTTTTTGTTTGTTTTCACATTTCAATTAATTAATAGGTTTTGCTTGTTTTTGCCTTCCAACTTTCAATCACATATATTTGTTCATTTTCACTTCAAATTTTTCTATTTTATATTCAATTTATTTGCTTGTTTATTTTGTTTGTTTATTCAGTTTTAGTGAAATGTGTTTGTTTGTTTTAACAGCTTTCAATAACATTTACGTATTTATTTATTTATTTATTTATTTATTTATTTATTTATTTTGCTTCACATTTTATTTAATCATTTATTTATTTATTTGGATATGTTTACTATGTTGTACTAACTCTGCTGTGGGCACTTATGGTTCATCCTGGTTTCCTGGTATTGTCCTTGCCATGCAGACATGGAATGTGGTGGAATGGCAGGATGTGGATGATAGTGATAAGAGTTCACATTTAACTGTTTCAGAAAGAAATCTGAATAGGTCTTCAAAAATAATGAAATAACTGCGCTCTAAATAAATGATGTAGCTTACTGGATCTCACTGACAGATGAAAGGGGTAAACCTAGAAATAAATTTTTTTATTTTCTTGTTTGTTTGTTTGTTTTTGTTTGTTTTTTATAATCTGACAGTTATTCGTGTAAACATTATAAATAAAATGAATTCTAATAAATATCGAAATCGTGACCATACACTGGTGAAAAAAACAGGAAGGACCAACAACCATAAACTAACCCTTAACATCCTGTTGACAATCTGCTGATAGGCTGGGTGATCACAGTCACATGACATTTTTTTGTCTGGCTTCAGAATGTGTACAGAAATCACATTTAGTTTACTCATCTAATGTGAAAAGCAAGTGAAAATACTCATTCACATGAAAGTGCGAGTGACCATAATGTGAACAATATATATATGATTAAGTGTGAGGTAAAATGTAACATATATTTTTGTTAAATCATGGGAAATTGATAAACATACTGTAGGTACGGCATGTGAAAAGATGTGAATCATAACTAAAGCATAAGAAATCTCCAAAAGCCACATGTAGAAAATTGACATGTGAAGTTTGCGTCAGTGTTATTAAATTTTATAATAAGAAAATATCTTCTGGAGGTAACTTTAAGTAATAGGAGTAGACCTGACGCCCAATAGACTGCCACTGCAGTAGACGTTTAGTCCACAGATGTAGATTATGGTAAATATGTACGGTATATACTATAATGTGTGTATACCCTCTCCAGATGCAGTCATGGATCTCACCATGAAGTCAAATGGGAGCAATTCTTCACAACACTTTGCCCTCTCCTGCACCACCGGGGAGCGCAACACTGATGGATTAGAGCTTAGCATCAAAAAAGACAACAGCATAATGCGCATGGCAAGTGAGGCTACTTTCACTCTGCAACACCCTAATTCTAGAGAAGTGCTGGCTACTGGTTTTACCGGCATGGACCACAAAGGCATCTTCTACTGCCATTTAAAGCAGGGCTCAAATCATCGGACCACTGTCACTCTCATCAGCAACTACAAGGGTAAGTGTCTTCACAGGTTTGGAAATATTTTTTGCAAGCCTAGGAAGAATTACAAAAAAAAAAAAAAAAGGTTATATCTGGTCACACTATTCATTTTTTATAAGGTCACCTAAGACCACAGAGGCTCTCCGTTGTGGCTAATAAAGGAGACACAGTAAATCTGTCAATGGAAGTTGTGGGCAAGGAAGAAAGAGATGTCACATGGAAATTTAACGGTAAGGGATTCACAAATACAGATCTCAAGATACATTTTATTATTTGAATGTTCTCGTTCTTTAATAATTACTTCCAGGATAATAATCAAAAATATGTTGTTTTCATAACACACACACACACACACACACACACACACACACACACACACACACACACCTATCAGTCATAACAATAAAACCACTGACAAGTAAATTTATTGCTACAGTAGCACCTGTTAAAGGATGGGTTATATTGGGTAGGAACTAACCAATCGTTCATGTTGGAAGCCAGGAAAAATTGGCAGGAAAAGTTGTGTTGGTTGGATGACTGGGTCAGAGCGTGTCCAAAACGGCAGGTCCTGTGCAGTGTTCCTGGTATGCTCTGGTTAGTACCTACCAAAAGTGGCCCAAGAAAGCACAACCGCTGAGTCTGCGACAAGATCACGGATGCCAGTGGCTGCTTGATGAACCAGGGAAGGGATGTCTAACCTATCTGGTTTGCTCCCATTACAAATTAAAAAAAAAAAAAAAAGCAGAATTCTGGCTATGATAGAAACTGTATTGGTCTGCAAAGCTGCAAACCAGTCAGAGCTCCCATGCCGGCCCCTGACCAACACTGAAAGCACAAACTATTGGCTTTAGAAGAAGCTGGCTTAGGTGGCCAATTAATTGTGCTTTCTTTTAAATCATATTGATGTCCAGGTGCTTGGGCATCACTTACCTGGAGAAGAGTTGGCACCATGATGCACTATGGGAAGAAGGCAGGCCAGCAGAAACAATGTGCTGCTCAGGACAATGTTCTGCTGGGAAACCTTAGGTCCTGCCTTTCAACTGGATGTTGCTGTGACACCACGTATCTCCATAAACATGGCTGCAGACCACATAGATCCCTCAATGACAATATTTTTTTTTTTTTAAAAAAAGCTCTCTTCAATACTGCATCATTTGTTCAGGGATTTTTGAGAAAGGTGTTGCCACCAAATGTGGGCTGTGCTGGATAAACATTAGATCCATGGAGGCCCTATTTCACAACTTGCAGGACTTAAAAGATCTGCTACTTAGATCTTGGTGCCAGAATCCACAGCTTTAAGGGTTTTGTGGAGTCCAAGCCCCGACACGTCAGAACTGCTTCAGTCAGGGCCACTAGTGGGACTAGGGGGACAATATCAAGCAGCTGCTTTAAATGTTGGTAATTAATGAATAAATGAATTAATTAATGAATTAATTAATTAATTAATTTGTGTTCTAGGGAATTATTACTACATGACCCACTGGGGAGATGTTGAAAATCGGACAGCAGTTCTTACCCTATGTAATGTTTTACCAAGAAACACAGGTATATACAGTGCAAGCTACGTAGGAGACAGCCCTGTCTTTGGAGGCTGGATGCATCTAATTGTTCGAGGTATTGTACAAGACTTTGTATTTGGTGTTTATACAAAGGTTTACTTGTACATTTTCTTTCTCTTGTATATTGTACCTTACATAATCTTGTCATTTATATATTTATTTAGATTGTCCAAAGAACAAATGGGGCACATCCTGTGACAAGGAATGTCCTGAGTGTCTTAATGGCGGGGTTTGCCATGACAAAGGTGGCGACTGTGTTTGTCCTCCTGGCTTTATGGGGACACGCTGCGAGACAGGTATTGTGGTATTACAGATGCCGACATCAAACCACTGGGTCAGGATAGAAGTCAATGATTATTCATTTACTCTTAGAGCTATTTATCTAATTAATTAAGAAGCTGGGTGTATTAAAAGCCTTTTGTGTTGATGTGACTCGTAGCATGTCGGGAGGGGATGTTTGGACGAAACTGCCAGGAATCCTGTAAGGCAGAAAATGGGTGCCAGGGTCAAACCTTCTGCCTCGTTGAGCCTTATGGGTGCTCCTGTGCAAGTGGCTGGCATGGACATCACTGCAACAAGCGTAGGTTTGATGGGTTAATACATTCACTAATCACTGTTGGTAGATTTTTTTGCAATAGTGTGTGAGGTTATGGACTTTACAGAATTCAAATCCCTTGGCAATTATTAGACTCAGTCATGGTGGTTAATGCTCCAGAGCAGCATGATATTATTACTCCGGAGCAGCATTTATATATATATCAAAAATCTTTTTTTAAAAAATATCTATAACAAAATGTTTTAGACATGAATTTTCATCAAATGTATCTTGACATAAATGTTTTTCGTTCATCTTGCTCTTGTCGTTTAGCCTGTCCTGAAGGAATGTATGGAGCTGACTGCCGTCTGAGCTGCAACTGTAAAAACAAGGGTAAATGTAGTCGCTTCAGTGGCTGCCAGTGTCCTAATGGTTGGAGAGGACAACACTGTGAGAAACTAGGTTAGCCTCCGCTGTGTTTTCATCCTATTGACTTGCATTTGTATGATAGAATTTAACCTTTCATTTATATAACAATTTTTCCTTTTTTCCCCCCCATAGATTCTGCTCCACAAATCGTTGACATGGACAGGAACCTGGAGTGGAACCTGAAGTCCAGCCCAAAAATCTTGTGCTCTGCCACAGGCAATCCTCTTCCCAGCCATAACAGCTTCGAGCTCCGCAAGCTGGACAGCACAGTTCTTAAGGTTAAAGACATATTATCATGATAATCATTTGGGTTTGTGGCAAAGGATCGCTCGCATTGTACTATATATGCTAATTCCTGTGATATAAATTGCTTGAGAGAAAGAAAGTGACTTTAAAGTTGTAGTCTGCCAAGTTTCATATGTGTATTTCAAAAATTCAGCGCAGGATGGCGTTTTTTCCAAAGTGGTACAAAATAACTTTTTCAATGTGTGTCTGCGTGTGTCCGCTCTATAAACCTGATTATAATACAATAGTGATTTTTTTTGTGATTTCAGGACCATTTTTAAAGGGATGACTTTTTTTTTTTTTTACCAAAGTGGTAAAGTTTTTCGAGCCAAAACAAAGTCACCCATTTAAAAATGGTCCTGAAATCACACACAAAAAAAAATTGCCATAGGGGATCAAAGCGGTTCAGGACAGGTACCAAACAATCCTTCATAACCTAAAAACAGTGCATTTTTATCCTGGGGCGTATTTTCATTTCACTGCCACCCAGGAGACCTGGCTGATCGTTTTGATAAAAGTTTTGTGCAGTAAAATTCAGGACCATACAGCCATCTAGTCCCGAATCTGACAAATGGGAAGTTGGGGAAACTGTCAGTCGGGTCCCTTAGAAAAGTAATAGCATAAAGTTTTTGTGCTTTGAAAAATACCAATAATAATAAAGAAGAAGAACAAGGTAATGGAAATAAACATCATGAATATATTTGAAATCAGAATGCACTACCAGAATGCATGTAGCAGCAAAGCCTATGAGATCTCTCATTCCACATTCCTATGGCCCAATAAGAAGGAGTTAAAGAGCCATATGGATTTTCTGAGCCTGTCGCTTGAGCAACTTTACAACAGAAGTCTTGCACTGAAGACACTATTCTGCTTGCCAAAAGCTCCATGCAATGGGTGGCATTGATCCAAAAGATTACAGCTCCAAGCCAACCATAATGTAAAAAATGTATGGCATCCTTGCTTCTAGGGCCACCTCTCCAGCACACTACCACATACATTGTCAATAACCAGCTGGTAAAGCAACAGTAGGGGCTTTTTACAGATGTTAAAATAACTTAATCTCTCAAGAAGAACAGCCAACTCTCACCTTTTGTATTTTGTATTGTACAGAAAGTCAGTGATCACTGTCTATTATTGATTATTAGTTAAAGTAAATTGCCATCTTATTTAGGAATATCTGGACATTTCATACTTTTATACTTGTTGTATGTGTAATTTGTGTTAAAAACAAAATCCAAAAATCTCATCTCAACAGGCCTCCCGCACCACTATGGACTCTAATAAGAGCACGGCTCAGTTTGAAATTCCACAACTGACTGCTGAGCATGGAGGGCTCTGGGAATGTCGGGTCTCAACTAAGGGTGGGCAGGACTTCTGTAAGTTCAACCTGACTGTTAAAGGTGAGACCTACTTCTTTAAGGTTCTGATTATTAAACAGATCATGACTTTGGTTCTATTTGGGTCCTGAAGAGCCATGTTAAGGTTTTGGACATCAAAGTCTTGAGACTCCTGATGTTTTTTTTTTGTTTATTATTATTATAATTACATGCATCAAACACAAATAGAACTTTATTATGATTATGATGGTCTAAGACTGTATTTTTTAAGCAATTTTGATTGCTGACCAATAGAATAACTTAAATTTTCATATATCTTTATCAAGAACCCCCATATCCAATATCCCCTCCAAAACTGATTGAGAAGAACTGCAAGCAACTAGTTGTAAAGCCTTTGGAGCGCTTTAGAGGTGATGGGCCCATTTTGTCTATGAAGATCCTCTATAAGCCAATGGAGTCAGAACACCCCTGGTCTTCCATTATAGGTGGGGAATGGTCATTCATGTTGCTCATTTTTATGGAAATCCATTCATTCATATGTAAAAAAAAAAACAAAACTAAATGTCCTTTCTTGTGTTTGTTTGTTTATTTATTTATTTATTTATTTATTTTAAGTGTATGGCAATGAGCCAATTACACTAATGAACTTGAAGCCCCTGACCAGATACCAGGTTCAGGTGCAGCTTACTCGACCAGGAGATGGGGGAGAGGGGCCTTTGGGTCCAGAGGCTGTCATGAAAACTGAGTGTCCAGGTGAGTTACTAATATTATATATTATGACATCATCACAAACACATATGGAAGCTTGTCCCTTCACAAGTTGTGCAGACCAAGTTGTCCCTTGAGCAAGGCCCTTAACCCTCAACTGCTCAGATGTATAATGAGATAATAATATGTAAGTCGCTCTAGATAAGGGCGTCTGCCAAATGCCTAAATGTAAATATGGAAGCAAACCAATATGAGTTGAGAAGGGTATAAAGGCAAGTATCAGGGTAATAAAGTAATGTATGAAGTGACAGTACCACAGCTTCCATTGATGCTCCTCTACTTCAAAGGGCTTTTTTCTTTTCTTTTTTTTCTTATTATTTTTGGGACTAACAGGAACCAGGAGCTGAAGTTAAACTTTCAACTTTTATACACGGGTCTCTTTTAGCTAGACTAGAATGGATTTCATGGTTAATCTGCTGTGGATTTTGAAGTAATTTGGGGCTCCAAAGTCTCGGCTGATCTCTAAGGTGCAGACCGGTTCTGACTGTGCATTCTGTGTCATTAGAGGCCACAGCCAGGCTAGAGATTGATTTGAGCTCTCAAGGATTAGTGCCTGTCAGCTAATTTTTAGCACGGCTCTACAGACTGAAAAGTTAGAAGCTAATCAGCTGTGGTAGCCTCTGACCTGCATTAAAACCAGACTCCATGCAGCTCAACAGCCAACTCGTTCTAGTCATTCATTGTTCTCTAATTGGTTAGTTGTTTTGTATAATGATTCTACTAATAAGGGATTTCATGGAGGGGGGTGAGGGGAGGTTGGGGGGAGGGGGTTTATACAGCTTCTCTGTGCCCTATCTTCCTTCTGTGAAATAGTTTCTTTTAATATTGAACACAAAATATGCACAATATAGTATGTCTTTATACAGTCCATCTGCCCTTTTCATGTGGAATACTTGAGATTGTGAGTTGCATGTTGATATGCAAGCTTAATTTGCACTCTTTTTCTCAGCCACTCAAGGTCCCTCTTCCCCACGGAATGTCCAGGCTAAACCCCTGTCCATCACCACCGTCCGAGTTCACTGGGAGCCCCCTGAGGATCTCAGGGGAGGCATTGTGAAATATGTTATTGAATACCAGACAGTGGGCCAGGACAGCCTACACCCATGGGTGGACACTGATGACGGGAACAAGACCCTCAAAGATGTGACGGCGCTAAATGGAAGCACATTATACCAGTTTCGTGTGCGGGGATATTCAAAGGTGCCCGGGGAGTGGAGCAAGTTTGTGCAAGCCAGAACTCAAGGAAATGGTAAGAAATAAGAGAAAACAAATGGAAGCCAGTTGTGTAGAATAATTTATCATAGAATATTAAATTAAATTCTGGTCCAATGATCCAATGAATGTCCAATGATAATTTGTCCATCAAGGCCCTGTCAGCTTCATTCCAACAACTCAGGAGGTTGGAAGGCCTAGGAAGGATGAGCATCATCTACTCTGGGCTGTGATTGGTTCAGTTTCAATCACCTGTGTCACCATCCTGCTAGCACTACTGGTCCTCTTCTGCATACGCCGATCCATTGTCAAGCGCAGACGCACATTCACCTACCAGTCTGGATCTGTGAGTGTACATATTACTCACTCACTCAGCATCTATACCACTTAATCCTGTATTCAGGGTCACGGGGACCTGGAGCCTATCCCAGGAGACTTAGGGCACATGGCAGGGTACACCCTGGACAGGGTGCCAATCCATCGCAGGGTGCAGACACACACATACACTCACTCATTCACACACTACGGGCAATTTGGGAACACCAATTAGCCTAACCTACATGTCTCCAGAATGTGGGAGGAAACCGGAGTACCCGGAGGAAACCCACTAAACATGGGGAGAACATGCACACAGAGACGGGAATCGAGCAAGGCGACAGTGCTAACCACTACACCACCGTGCTGCCTTGTACATATTACTGTACTTTTAAATCTAATTTCAGACCAACCATTATATATTTATCATTTTTATAAATCAGATATTTGATTGGAATTCATAAAAGATTTTGTAATACCAATACCTCCCAACTAACACACAATTAAACACACATAGGGTGAAGAAACCATCCTGCAGTTCAACTCGGGGACTCTGACACTGACTCGGAGACCGAAGCCCACCCCGGAACCCTTAACCTACCCTATTCTGGAATGGGAAGACATCAAGTTTGAGGATGTCATCGGTGAAGGCAATTTTGGGCAAGTCATCAAAGCAATGATTAAAAAGGATGGAACCAAAATAAGTGCTGCAGTCAAAATGCTTAAAGGTAAGGCTCACACTGTAAATGACCTTGCACCGCAGCAGCGCTGTTCCCAGATGCCTGTTTAATAGTGATGTGTTTGTTTGTATAGAGTTTGCCTCAGAAAATGACCATCGGGACTTTGCTGGGGAACTTGAGGTGCTGTGCAAGCTGGGTCAGCATCCCAACATTATTAACCTTCTAGGAGCATGTGAAAACAAAGGTGAGTGTGCCACCTATTGGTCATACAGGTTGCTCATATACTGTATACCAGGGGTGTTCAAATCCAGTCCAGTATAATAACCAGTATCACCAGCACTTGAACATACACACTAACACGGCAATGAATAGATTAGTTGAATCAGCTGTATTTGAGCAGAAAGATTCACCATAATGTGCAAGGCAAAGGCCTTCCAGTACTGAATTTGAGCACCAGAGTTGTATCCTAAGCAGCTACTGTGGACCTGAGTTCATTTAAAGAATTTAGGTTAAATTGGTGCCGACTTTTAAGCCATTTTCAAGGTAAAAATATAGATGTATGTATGTATGCTAATAACTATCACTTTCAGTTTCTGCAGACCTGTGTGAAAGGAAACATGCAGTTATTTTTGTGACGAGTGGTTTATATATCTTTGTTCAATTGAATAAGAAAAACGTTTGCCAGGCTCTCACTTTCAGTCTTACTAGTCAATTGCAGATCTGTGTGAAAGGAAACATGGAGGTATTTTTGTGACTTGACAAGTGGTTCATATGTATTTGTTGAAATGAGTGACAAATAGAGCAGGAGGAATTGTAAAACTGAAATACTGCTGTCATTCAAATTTTTTACAATGAGAAATATATAGATAGTTCTATTGTGCAATAAATCAACAATATTTATATTTGATAGATAATTCTATAATATTTTGGGACAATAATAAAAATTATTGATTGACTTATGATAGCACATAAAGACATGGATTCTGTGACCATAATGAATGAAGAGGATTATAAGGGGAAAATTCCCAAATTAAGAAAGGTGGCTTTAAGTCTAAACCAGAAAAATATGGTCTATTATCAATCATCATCTTAGATCTATTCTATTTACTGAATACAAGTAGCCAACTGTCTGTAGTATTTTTTATAGTTTATTTTTAATAGTATTTGAGCTCATAGGAAAAACTACAGATTGCAGATAAAAACTGATTTTATTTGCATGTGGTTTTTCACCATAGAGAGGGATTAGCTTTTTTTTTTTTTTTTTGCCAAATAGAAGAATTGTAGTTAATCAGCTAGCTGGGTAAATTCCAGCTTATAAATTGACTATTATTAATTGACCATTTTTTATTTTATAGATATGACATTGTTTTGTTGTTTAAAAAATGCAGTGGTTTTTAAGGACAAACTCTGAATCTTTTCATCTTTTACTTACTTCATCTTGTTTTTGCTTTCAACTCATCACCCACAGGTTACCTGTACATTGCGATCGAGTATGCTCCCTATGGGAATCTCCTGGATTTCCTGAGGAAGAGCCGAGTTCTGGAGACGGATCCAGCTTTTGCTAAAGAACACGGCACTGCCTCCACGCTCACTTCACAGCAGCTTCTGCAGTTCGCCACAGATGTGGCAACAGGCATGCATTACCTTAGTGACAAACAGGTAAGCATATATACACTATACACAGACTATACACTATACACCTTATATATTACTGAAAGTGTACATTTAGCAATTAACGGTTTCACCATGCTTTTTTACATAGAACTCATGTCCTGTTACACGGACACAGTGCAGAGATTTTCTAATAATTTCATTATAATGTCCTGCAAATGTCGTCAAATAACATTGTCATCAATTAGTAAAACATGTTTTTTTTTACATTTATTTATTTTGTGCTGCTAGTTTATTCACAGAGATCTGGCAGCCAGAAATGTACTTGTTGGAGAAAATTTGGTGGCAAAAATAGCTGATTTCGGACTCTCACGTGGAGAGGAGGTGTATGTCAAAAAGACCATGGTAAGTGTAGTATTTTTAATTGGGCAGTAAATGTGAGAATATGAAAAATGGAATTCTTTATGAACAACCCAAAATACTAATGACAGGACTGTTTGCCGGCAAAACATTTAAGACTTTTACTCGTTCTCATATTTCACACAAGGTTGTCTATAATGTCATATAATTCCAATATGCTTGGAAAATGTTCTTCTTTTATCAGCTTTGAAATTAGAAATTTTATTTTATATATATATATATATATATATATATATATAAAAAATTCAACTTTTTTTTTCAAAGTCATTGCATTTACCCCGACATTCATGACCTACAATTATCTGTCACTTAACACCTGCAATAAGGTTCTGGGATACTGCAGCTTAAACTTCTGTTTCACTCCCAAATCAATACTTTTTTATATCATGCTGCTTCTATCACTAGAACTGGTTTTGATGCACTTACAGTAGTATTTTCAACAGAACGGGTACTTTGTGTTTACATACATGTTACATTCACTATGTCCCATTACTCATGATCTAATCGTGATTTCTAAACTTAATTATAATCTTATCAGATATAAAGTTAGTTGATCTGAGCAGAGCTTAAACCATACATATCTGTACTATAAAAAGTCACTGTCATCAACTACCAAAGTGAAACTGAGACTGATAGAGGAGAGGGCTGGTGGTTATAGAGATGCTCATGATTTTCAATTATCTTTGTGCTTAAAAAGGTTTTTTCCTTGTTCCAATTTGATATGACTGACTCACAAAAAAAAGGTCCACAGTCCAAAGACATGCAGATTAATCTAATTGGCATTTCCTTATTGCCTGTAGTGTGTGACTAAGTGTCTGTGCCCCAGGTTCCCTCCCCCCTAGAGACCCTATATGAGATAGGCGGTGTAGAGAATGTGTGTAAGTGAGTCAGCGAATCCTTCTTTGTTTCTTTTTGAAGAAAAAAAAAACTGATTTGCTCAAAACTGCAAAAATGGATTTAGCTCATTTTGCTGTCAAACTGTTCAAGTGTTAAATAAGCTGTGAATACCAGATGTGCATGGTAATCATGCCTTAAATGGTGCTAACAGAACTTGTCAAACATGCCAACAACTACAGTTTAGTTGTAGCATTTATAAGTTTTTGTTACAGCAATACAGGATACACCTGCTTTTCAATGACCAAAATGATGATGAGAGAAAAAAGTGTAATTGAATTATAAGGGGAAAATAACAAGGGATAGGAACAATAGTGTAGAACAAATGGAGGAGGTGCTCATTATTATGTTGAGTTCCAAGCATAACAAGCAAAAATGGTGTGACCCAAGTAAAAAGTATGGTGGTTTTGTACACTTGCTTGGCACACACACACACACACACACACACACACACACACACACACATGCAGACTGAAGATCGGACCTGCTTCTGTTTTTTTTTTTTGTAACCACTGCCTTTTATCTTTTTCTCTTAACCCCCCTATCTCTTTCCTTGTGCTATGATTTTCTCTTTTGCAATGTTAACGTATATGACATCTGACATACATAGGGTTTATATATTAGCTCTGTGTAGTATCTGAGATAATATACTGTACATAGTCAGAAAACACACCACTTTCTTCTTGTATACTGTCACAGCATGCACAGCCAAAATGCATTACATTAAATGCCACACCGTGCAACAACAAAAAAAAAACATAAATGATTAAATAAACTAAACTTAATAATTCACAAAGCAACTCATCTTTCCTCAGGGGAGACTTCCTGTCCGATGGATGGCTATCGAATCCCTCAACTACAGCGTCTACACCACAAAAAGCGATGTGTAAGTATATCTTACAAATGTATGTGCCTAGAACAGATAACCCTGAGTTAATCCTACCAGTGCTTTAATTAAAGACTTAAACAATTACAATATACGTATGATCTTTCTAATGGCCGATTGATTCAAATATTTGCTCAGTGCAAACAATTTGTATAACATGAGAAATTCTTAACAAAAACAAATGCATTCAAAAAAATGTATTCTGCAAGTTTCCTGAAAGGTAAAATTAGTCACATGACTATGGCTTATTATAATATTTGGGAAAGGAAACAGCTGATGCAGAGGTGAAAAAAGTGCAAGAAAAAAAAACATAACATATTCTGCAAAGAAGAAAACTTTCACTACGTTTCTGTAGATCACATCAGTTAGAAAGATTTGTGATTTTTAAAACACTATTGATACATTTGTAAAAAATAAAAAAATATATATATACATAATTAATTAATTAATTAATTACTTAATTAATACATATTTGTGCAATGTCTCAAGTCACTCACAATCCTAAACAAAAATTTTATTTTTATGTTTGCATTGTACTCATTTTGTACATTCTCAAAATTATCTTATTTCATGTATATGTTAAAATATGCAACGCGGAACACATCTTTAAATAAAAAATACTCTTTCCCTGAGAGTATTTTTGTTTCTTAAAACGCATAAATAGAATTTCCTGAAAAATAAAATTGCAAGAAATATTATATGATTTGATTCTCCATTTTGTCCAGAGGTTTCCTCCCTGTTTTTATTTTAACTTTATTGTTCAGAACACTTTATCAGTTAATACAAAGAGTCGTGTGTCACGTCATGCTGTGGTTTCAGTGCAAAACAACAAATCATTTTGCGATCATCCTGTCTGTGTCTCTCTCCCATTGGTCATTGGGTAACTGATAAATATGAAGGGAGGAACTGATAACAAGGCAGGAAACTCTAAAGCAGCTAGCGCTCCTAGGCCACAACGACTATGTTAAAACCCTATTTTTAGCTGTACTGATGCAAAATAAAGACAGTACTAGTTGTTTTCTATACTTTATGTGTTGAAGTTGGTAAAACAATGGACTGCCAGAATCTACACCCTTCTAAAACGTTCAATTTCAAATGCTAATTTTATTATTTATCATACGTGGTACGACGTGTACTAGTGAAATGACAATAACATATAATGACATTAATAACACTAAGAAAAATTATACTAGCAGTAAAGTTGGATTTACACAAATAAGAATAAAATGTGAGCAACACAGTGGTCTTGTGGTTAGCACTGTCGTCATGCACCTCCTGGGTCCATGTTCAATTCCCACCTCACAGTCTATGCATGGAGTTTGCTTGTTCTCCCCATGCATAGTGGTACTCAGATTTCCTCCCACAGTCCAAAGTCATGCAGATTAGGATAACTGCCATTCCCAATTTGCCTGTAGTGTGTGAATGAGCATGTGAGAGTGTGTATGTGTGTGCCCCATAATGGATTGGCACCCCGTCCAGGGTGTACCCTGCATCATGCCCTACCGTAAGTCTCCTGGGCCCCCCACAACCCTGTAGACAGGAAAAAGTGCTATAGACGATGAGAAAACAAATTGCAGAAGTTATGAATAAAATGTGAACAAACACAATAAGAATAAAAGGAATAAAATATACAGAAAGGTATAATAGGTAAAATATAGAAACTGGAAAAATGTAGGAATGTAATAACGTAATCATGCACAAGAATAATGTGCATGAGGATGGGTGGCAGCAGCAGTAACCAGAGGTATTCAACTAGAATTTATGAAATTTCAGTTTAATATAAGTTGTTCTCTTACAAGGTTAAAAAGATAATGGTGGCAATATGCTTTGAGTTCAAACAATCACTCCAGATAGGGGAAATTTAAATTTTTTAAATCTATGAAAGTCTGTGAAAATTATTTCTAATGAGATGCATTCAGCTGAACAGTTTACATAAATGCATTAGATGAACGTCCACACAGTCTCTGCTACAGAAGCCAAGCTGAAATATAGTCAGTTTTTTCTTATTTCTCTTACAGTATTTTTCTTTTTAAATAATCAGTTTTCTATGCTGAAATACACATAATGCACTAGATAAATTTAACACACTAGATGAATATTAGGTGAATTTGAATATAATATCTTAGTCTGTTGCCTATTCAGCCTAATGCAGAATAAAGTGCATGTGAGTTCACTATTACTATGTACTGTAAAGGTTTAGGTAACTTTTCAGTAGTTCAAATTTCCAAGTCTATACATAACATACATGAATGTTGTTTATATTGAGCCAATACTTTCTGTGTTCCTTTCAGCTGGTCTTTTGGGGTGCTCCTGTGGGAGATTGTAAGTTTGGGTAAGTTTGCATGGAGTATAATCACTACACCCTCCATAAAACGTTCAACTATATGGCCAGCAACATACACAAATATCTGTATAAGAGTTTTAAAAAGGCTGTATAAATAACTAAAAGCATTAGGGACAATGTCACATGGTGCATGTGAAAAGTGGACTATATTAATATGAAGTAAATGTTAATTTAATGAAAAAGCTAAGAAAGCAGTAGACCATGTAAAAGCATAAAAGCTACACTAACTTTGTAAAAGTAAACGTATATTTATTTCAGTGGATAACATGGGTAAGAAATCTTCAAATTATCCGGAGAAAATGGGTTTTATTGCAATCATCAACATGTGCATCTGATTCTTAATGACCAAAGCAGATGTTAATTTGCAAGTACTGGTCACTATAAGAAACTGTTTTCAACTGTTAATGGTTTTCCAATAACGGCACATAAGGAAATGTTTAATTCTTTGTATACCAGAGCAAAATTCCAATTATTTTATTTATTAGAGACCGACAACTCACATATTTTATGCATTTATCGTAAAATCAAAAGTTCTCCTGTTTTGAAAATACATTCTTAACAAAAGACTTTTATCTCAAACTGTTATAAAGTTCTGACACTCAAGACTCCTTCCAAAAATAATAACAAGAATAATAAAACTAAAGAAAACAACATTTTAATTTGTCAATGCACTTAGACTGGAGACCTCTCAGTTGTTGTTACATTAAAAAATGTTAAGGCATAAGGATGAGTGAAGTAATACGAACCTGCAATATGTCTTTCAGCCAACATTACTGTGAATATAATATAGAAAATATATCAATAATGTATGTATACCTTATGTACTAAATGTATCAAAAACGTATCAATAATTCAATAATAATGAATCAATAATTCAATAATTTTTAATCAGAATTCAACAATACTTGGTATAAGTCTAAATAACTGGTAATACACTCAGAGATTTGGACCACAGGTCTGATTGATACACACAGTATTTAAGACCTAAGCAATTTACTGATCTGTTTTACAACAGGAGGAACTCCTTACTGTGGGATGACCTGTGCTGAGCTCTACGAGAAACTTCCCCAGGGCTACAGGATGGAGAAGCCCAGAAACTGTGATGATGAAGTGTAAGGGTCAAAATGTCTCTCGTTCATATATTAATTGCATTAAAGACCTTTATTTATTTATTGATTGATTGATTGATTTATAATGCATTCATAATGGAAACTACTGATACACAACCAGCCAATCCTTGCTGTTATATCTAACATTACTTTTCCAGGTATGAGTTGATGAGACAGTGTTGGAGGGACAGGCCTTATGAAAGGCCACCATTTTCTCAGATATCTGTTCAGCTGAACAGGATGCAGGAGGCAAGGAAGGTAAGGTCTACACTGAAGCTACTTTGTTAAACTGAGTAACCTTTACTGGACCTGGAATATAGCGACCTAAATAACGATACAGAGACGGCTGAAAAAACTATTCTCAAATATGTAACACATTAATTAATTTAAAGACATGTTTTAAGAGAGAGGTGGGGTGAGTAGCCAAAACATTTACTCAAGTAAGAGTAGCTGTACTTCAAAATAATATTACTCAGGTAGAAGTAAAAAGTAATCATCCAAAAAAAAAAAAAAAGTATTTGGTGAAAAGACAACTCAAGTCCTCAGTAACCGAGTGACTGTTTCAATTGCATGTCGCAATGTCTGATTTTTTATTTTTAGAAATTATAATAATTATATGAACTGTATATTTAAACATCTTGTTAAATTAGCAGATAGAGAAAACACCGCAGTATGAAGTTGTTCTTTTGCAAGTGAAACATGCTTTGTATATGATGCCAGGGATGCATCATATTTTTGGGATGCATAAAAGTGTGCAACATGAATGTTGGTGATTAATTCCGTACTGAAATATACTTATATATTTATAGATTGTTAAAGCAACATTATATGTACAATTAAAGTTAAYGTATAATCACACAAACATGAAAAAGCATTCTATAGTCACCGCAAGACTGCACACTAACCACACGATCTCACTAGCAGCAGCATGGATTTATGGGTGTTCCGCAAAAATAAGAGAAAGATGCGGAAATTTTGTTTGCGCGTGCGCAGTGGGCGTATGTAGGACGGATTCACAGGTAGGATGATTTTATAGAACACCGGCTGAAGGTTTTTTCCCCTACTATGCCGCCTGACCTGATTGGCCAAACGGAGTCAAGTGGTTATTGTTAGTGCTGCTGATTGGTCAAACGGAGTCGTGTGATTATTGTTGCTGCGTCTGATTGGTGAAACGGTTAGGTCTACCGGCTGCATGTTTAGAATAAGTAGTTAGAAAAGTAACGAGTCGAGTGGAGCCCAATGTAGCGGAGTAAGACTAGCGTTTCTTCTTCACAAGTCAAAGTAAAAGGTCTTTTTCAGTCAAACTACTCATTTAAGTTACTCAAGTAAATGTAACGCTTTTACTCCCCACCTCTGTTTTTTTTTTAGCAATATAACATTCAGTTGAATAGCTGTATTTTGGCATTTGTGGCAATATCAACAATAATTTTGGCTTCATTTTTATTTTACACCTGGTTGATGCTAATCGATAGCCTAAAAACTTACCTATGGTCATAAAAGCCATCATCATTACGTTAGCTATTCTGATAAAGATAGTAAATCACTGTTACGTTCATGATCACATGAATGTAATAGGAAAATATTCGACACCTATCACTTATCTACTTTTGATCAACCTTTCAACTTTCAAACAGCTAGGTAATTAATAGCAATCATACAAACAGGTCATTTACTTCACACTTCATATGCTGCATAAGCAAGGTAAAACTTTTGGCATGTTAAAACGCTCAAGTTTCAGTTGTGGTTTCAAAATATATATATATATATATATACTAAAAATTGAGTTAAATTTGTCATGTAGGTAGCTGCACTCTTACACTAGTAGATAGGTACTGTACATGCAGTCCAACTGGTGCTGTTTAACTCTCACCCAATGCCCATACCTCCTGTGTGTTTTCTGTGCAGGCATACGTAAACATGGCCCTGTTTGAGAACTTTACCTATGCTGGAATAGATGCCACCGCTGAAGAGGCCTGACTACTCGCCCCCCCAGATCCCAGCAGGTTCCACAGTCCAAGGGAGGCTCAGCACAGCAGGGCGACACGTTACTGCCAACCCCCTGTTGTTCGATTCTATTGCTCCAAGAAACGACACTCGCCTGGGACCATGGGCTGTAAAGGAAAGACTGTGAAAGGACACTTGTAGGGTCCCTATTCCCTTGCGCTAGACTGTGGATGATCTCAGATCATTGTTATGCCCTGGTCAGCTGTGTGACCGCTCAGAAAATGGCATCTAAAAGAGATCGTATTTGTGTACATGCTGGGATCTGTGGGGATTTTGATAACTTTGTGGTATTGTACTCTTATCATGAGGTTCCTTGTAACATTGTTGCAATGAAAAGCACATCAATGCAGTTCATATAGATGGACAGCTTTCTATGTAGCACTTAATACAATGACAGAAAACCAAGTGTACCATAGTCATTTCAATACTACATCTCTACAGTATATCTGACCTTGGCTGAGCTTATGTATAGAGACATAAATGGGCGGCGTTCAAGTGAAAGCCAGGACCTCAGAACACAGTTATGAGAGTAAAAATTCCCTTTATTTCTCTATATAACCCCTTGCTACACTAATGCACATATCCCAGTGTTTCACTAGTGCTTAAATAGCATCAAGGTAGAACATTTTCTCAGTACGCTGAAGCCATGAACAGACTGCTTGCGTCATGCCTGAAACGCTTGCCTGCCTGGAACTCCTTTAATAGCCCAAACATGTGGAAATGGCTTGGAGCGCGGTCATGTTCTTGCTGAATGTTCACGGCTTCTGAGACACCTTAGCTGGTATCATCATTCACAGATGTAGAAACTTCTTTAAAATGCTTCCACCATTCAGATATTTTACTTCAAATAGTCTCATCAGTTTTATGCTGTCGTTCACAAGACATTTCATCACAAGTCCCGGTTTTACTTGAACGCCCCTCGTACATGAAACCATTATGAGCTCTTACTGATAACACACATAACCTACATCTACTAAAAGGTTTATCACAAAAGCTGCTTTTTATCAAATGTGATAACGGTTGAATAAAACACCCGAGTTACCTTACAGATTTTAGATAACCAAAGGTTAAGTCAGGACACTTTTCAGGCTATACTTATTCATTTTCGTCTTGACGTTTTTCCCTGGCGTTGTGTTTCTGTAAACTTTTGGTATGTCCGAGTCCCATAATGATGTTGATTGTGATGATGTTTCATGAAAACTGGCGCTCATTCTGAACCAGAGAAATAATACATTGCACAGCTTTAACACTGCCAATATGATTTATACAAATATGTAAATAACTCTGGTTTTAGAGTGTAAAAAAAAAATTGTGTTTATATAACGCAGTAGATATTAGTACAAAACAGATTTTGTTACAGTGTAGTACCGGCACTACTTTTACTATGTAGCTGTGCTATACAGCATGGTTCTATCAAACATCAGTGTCATTAAGAGCATCTTCAGTAGTGTTTTTGTTTACTAATTTTTACAATTTA
This sequence comes from Clarias batrachus, assembly GCA_003987875.1. NCBI lineage: Eukaryota > Metazoa > Chordata > Actinopteri > Siluriformes > Clariidae > Clarias > Clarias batrachus. The sequence goes on along the minus strand of QMIH01000655.1, from coordinate 107,281 downwards.
ACACTTGCTCTCCATGGCAACAGAATTTTTTGATTTAGGTTGCGTTTATGCATTTATGACAGCCTCTTCCATTGTAATGAATGTTTAAGTTAATTAGAAGAGCTTACAGTACAGAATGTAGGTGTTACTTAAGTGTGTAAATAGTGACGTCATGCTGTTTGCTTGGAAAACACCCTATCAAATAGTTTTTCTATGCCTATATTAGCAGTGTAACAGTTACATAAAGTTGAGTATCTGTCTGCATATATTGCATGTATAGTAAAAAAAAAAAAAGAACTGGAATTTTTTATACATTTCATAAATTTTTTATAAATAAAGCATTTATACAAATATATTATACATTTGATACCCCACACCCCACCACAACCACCCTCCCTTCTCTCTCTGTCTCTCTTTCAGTCTCTCTGTCTGACAGCAGAGGTATTGAGGTTGGGCCTCTCGCCTTCTGTAGCTCAGTGATCTGTCAGATGGTTTCCTCCCTAAGTGAGCCACAGGCACTGGACTTGTCACGCTGAGGACACTCAGCTTCCTTCCCACTAGCACAATCTTTCACAAACTCTTGCTTACACATACACACTATTATATACATCCATTTGAGGTGTCAACAAGTCATCAGTCTGCAAAACAGTTCACTCTACTCCATGTCCCCTTTTTTTTAATCATTGTTTTCGTACTTAAGAGATTTTTTTGCTGGCTTCAGAGGTGTTTGGATAGCAACAGCTAAAAAAAAGACAAAATAATTTTTTTTAATGGAAATGCTTACGATATCTGGTTTTATTATTGTCTGCAAACTTTTACTTAATCATAGCAGCATTTGTTTTTAATACAGCCACAAATTTTTTCTGGGTTTTAAATATTTGCTCAGACATTTTTTCTTTCAACTAAGACATCCTTTGTTACCATGAAACTGTGTTTTGAGTAGTTATCATGCTAAAGAGGAAAAATGTTCTGCGTCTCCAGCTGCCTAACAGAGGCTTACACGCTTTTTGGCAAAAATATTAATATCTGGACCTATACATGCATGCCAAGTGTGATTCCGCATTTTAATGAACAAAAATGGATGAAGTAACTGACATTTAACATCAGGTGCCAAAGAATTGACACTTACTAATGACTGCCAGCTGGCTGGCTAGCTTGCTTCTCATTGGTTCCACATTTCTTTTTTTGTACATTCACATTGTAAAATTGCCTTCCCTTATTTTTCCCCACCGAATCTGACAAGCTTTTGTCTTATAATTCAACATCAAATCGATTTTTAAAAAATGAATCATTTGCCATGTCTCCTATTTATGCCAACGGATTTAATGTAAAGAAATATCAGCATTGAATGTCATTGAATACAGCTCATCCAATCAAATTACTTGACCAACTCACCTTTCTTTCTTTATTTAATAAGGTTGGGTAATACTAAGAAAATTTGCACGCTCCATTATAAAAGTGTTGTTTCTTGTTTTTCTTTAAAGCATTTCTATCTCACTCATCATCTATACCACTTTATCTTGTATTCAGGGTCACTGAGTCCAAGGGCACATATTGACACACACTACGACTGTGGGAGGAAACCCGACAAGCGCGGGGAGAACACGCAATCAGAGACAGGAATTAAGCCTGCCCGGGATTCGAACCCAGACCCCGGGGAAACAAGGCGAACATGCGACTATGGACCACTACACCACCATTCCGGCCATTCCTATTTGTTTTTACTTAACTTTATCCCTTTAAAGGTGTGTGGAAGTAGGACATGTCCACACCTAGCCGGGTATTTTTAAAAACGGAGACTGTTCTCTGCGGGTTTTCGCCTTTCGTCCACACGCAAACGCCGTTTTGACCGTTGAAAACGGAGCTTTTGGAAAACTCCGGCCAAAGTGAAGATTTCCCAAAACTCCGTGTTCAGTGGTGATGTGTGGACCGGGGAAACGGAGATTTCGGCTTGTTGTAACGTCACCTTGTGCCGGTGATGTAACTGTCTGGGTGCTCGTCTCCTTCATTTAAAGTCAGCTTTGTTTATGAGGATATTTTGTGCAACAGCGGACGTGACCGTGTTAACGTTGTGTACTGGATGTTTTACATGCGCGCGTGAACACACACATGCGCAGTTACTCACGCGTTGCGTTAATGAACAGAGGTGCCTGATGAATGTACTATTAAGCTCACCGCGGGGACATACTGTACAAAACCCTGACGACACAAACCCCGCAGGCAGCGACGGCGGTTTCGGACTTGGAGACACGTCGGACTTCTACACAGCGCAACAGGCAATATGACGGTTTTTTTCCAGGCTCCTGATTGGCTCCCTGTTGATTACGGAGGCTCCTAACTGCGCTTAACAGTGCGTTTTGCGTTGTCATGTGGACCAAGATATTTTAAAACCCTGACAGAATTACTTTGGAAAACGAAGAAGAAGAAAAAAAAATCTCCGTTTTTAAAAATACCCGACTACGTGTGGACATGGCCTTATTAGAGCTATTGGTTTCACATGTGCCGGATTTTATGCTGTTAAAATATCTATTTCTTTATAAATCCTTAGAAAAGGTGTTAAAAGAAGTGAAACTAGACTTGTTTTTCTGGGGAAAAGCAAGCGAAAAATATTACTAATGACAACAATTTGTTCTCAGTTTCATAGAACGCTATAGAACTCTATAGAAAATCTGCGTTGAGATGCATGATTTATAGACTTTTTACTCAGTTTTTGAACTCTATGGACCTGCACTATGTCTCTATAGATCATCTACAATTACATTGATTGTATTGTTCTGTAGAATTCCTGCTTAAACCCCTAAGGATAAAAAAAAAAAATCAATTTTTTAACTATTTTTTTAAGTTCACTTTCAGAGATATCCCGTCACTAGTTGTTTAATGTTGCCTTAAGTTACACAAGACTTCTTTATGTTCTTGCCACTAATATAAAAGACATTGCTAATTTTTTTCAATTAAATACTTTCTAATTAATTAATTAATTCTTCATTTGCATCTCAAGAGAACTGCCTACAGATGTGTTTAGATTAATTGGTCTGAAGTTGCAGCCATTTTTTTCTTCAAGTAAGTATATTTTTGACAATTTGCCCAGATTGTGTATTATGAAAGTCCATCTTTATTCAGTGCTATGGGTTGGGATAGGGGTCATTGGGTTCTTTGGTGGCGTCTCACACTGCCATGGTCCAGGTTCGATTACCAGTTAGAGAACCAACACTAGTAACTGGGGGTTGCACAAGCCATTGCTCAGTTAAATGTACAGTAGCATTAGAAAGAGCATCTAGCCTAAAACCTTTACGTATCTCATAACTAAACCAATTCTATTTCCAAAATCTTTTTTTAGCAACAGAAAACCATCCATAGAACAAGCTCGAAAGGGTTTCCTAGGATTTCCTTTTGTTTTTCCTTTTTTTTTTTTTTGCTATTTTGACTTTTCAAAAAGATTTTCCTTTTTTTTCTTTTTTTTTTTTTTACAGGGTTAACCAACCAGTCATTTTGTCTACTTGTAAAGATGTATTCATGTTCAGTGACCAACGGTCTGTAAATTTGCAAAAGCATGTGATTGTGTGTCAAAGAGTGTGTGTATGAAGAGTGGTGGCATGACTTCCTGTGCTTAACAAAGTAGAGCCACCCACCACATTCACATTGTACTCAACACCCAACACCAATTCGCCCATTCGCTGTGCTGCTGTACCAAGATGATTAACTCTCACGGTTTTTGAATAGTCATGGGTTAAAAGGGTAACTGCACAGACAATGGATCTACAAATCAGCTGGTCATTATTGTTCTTCTGTCTGATCGTGCAGGTGAATTGTGACCCTCTTATCTCAGAACAAGGTAAGGAGAAAAACAGAACTGCACTTTTTCCTTGTATTAACTTAACACATGAAATGTACACTTATTCTAATGTATAATTTTAATCAATTGTGTTACAAGTTTCTACCCAAGATACACTTGTATACTTTGATTGTGCAAGTAGATTTTTGCTGTAATAGAGCATACATACAATTTTTGCATCTAATCTGATTATGTACTTATGTTTATTTTATTGTTGGCATATGTGCTATCAAATGTGATACCACAGTGTTGTTGAATTCATGAATTTGGTTGGTCAGGAGGTGTTGATTAGTAGTGCCAGGCGCATGTTTTTAAGTTTTGCAAGTTTTTGCAGATGTCTACAAACACTCATGGTCTACTAACATATAATATTGTGTTATTGTGTTATTATTTATGTTAAAATCATTGTTTTGTACATTGCTGCAGTACGAAGGGAATACATACTTTAGGATGTACAGTACTGTTAGTGGTAATTAGCACACAGCGTTCTGCTTTGTTCTGTACTTACATCACAGCATTCATCATGGTTCTGTTTTTTAGATGTGGCTCTGCTGGCTGCTGAGCAATACCCAGTGTGTTTTACTAGAAAGTTTGTAGACTTCACCTGCTTCTGGAAGGCACCTGTGGGAAAATCCTATGACTTTTTTTATAAAGCAGATGTGTAAGTACTATACAGTATACAATGAAACTCCATGCATCCATCTAGGAACCTCTGTAGTTCAAGTAGGGGCCGTCGAGGCCAATGGTTCCCATTGTATTTATTCCCCTTTTGTACGATTGTGGTAGAACCTTCGGTCAACAGTCTTTCACACACACACACACACACACACACACACACACACACACACACACACACACACACAAACACACACACACGTATTCACACACTACGAGCAGTTCGTGAATGCCAATTAGCCTAATCTGCATGTCTGTGGAGTGTGGGAGAACATGCAAACTCCATGCACACAGACCTGACGCAGAAATCAAACCCAGGACCTGGAGGTGCAAGGCGACAGTGCTAACCACTAAGCGACCGTTCCCCCATACAATTAAACTACTTATCTATTAAATACCCAAAAATAAAATACGAGGGGTGTTCAAGTCAAACCAGGAATTTTGTTTGTGCAGAATAACAGTGAACAATTATGAGAGTAAAAACTCCCTTTATTTCTTTATATAATCCCCTGCTACACAAATGCACTCATCCCAGCGTTTCACAAGTGCTTGAATATCATCAACGCTTTCTCAGTACACCAGAGCCATGATCAGACTGCCTGCCTCATACCTGAAACCCAGGGCCTCCCAGGAACTCCTTTAATAGCCCAAATGTCTAAATGGCTTGGTGCGAGGTCATGTAATGTGCAAGTGGTGTTTGTGAAAGGATCAGGCATTCCACTTGCTGTATGTTTACAGGCTCTGAAACAATGGAATCTTTCCTGGGATCATCATTCCCTTTATTTCTTTATATAATCCCTTGCTGCACTAATGCACTCATCCCAGCATCTCACTAGTGCGTGAATGCTTCTATTTGTGAGACATTTCATCACAAGTCCCGGTTTGATTTAAATGTCCATTACATAATAAAGAAAAATCATTTACAGCATATTGTTAATTTAAAAAAATATACTGTATATAAAAACTTTAAGTAAGGAAGGGTTTCTAATTAAGTAATTAGCTAATAATAGCAGACATGGCATTAGTACATGTTGCAGGACAGGGACTTCTCCACGACCAGAACTGCAATGTGGGACATATTTACATGAACACTTTTTCTTTATGCATTTAGTCACATACTTCAATTACATTAATACAGATATACAGGTATACTTATTTAGCACTTTTACTAACATTGTTTAATATGTATCATGAACGGAAGATGAAGGCAGACGCCTTTTAAGTAGAGGCAATGTATTCAGTGAAGAGCAACCAAGTAACCAATAGCATGAAAACGAGAACCATAATCATGTAGTGTGGGTATGAGGCAGTAAAGACTAGTAGAAACAATTCTGTGGTACAAACAGAAACGTACCCACGAGCTACTGAAAAACAAGAACTTAAAACAGTGGTGGTAAGGTAAGGGTGAAAAAGGGAACATGTGAGTAAAAGTCACACGTGAGTGCTGGGGCTGATGGGTAGGGTAGTTGTGCACCCTTTTTGCGCTACTGTGACAACTTGTTAACTGTTTTTTTTATGTTCTTGTTCGCTATTCTGGTTATTATAGAATTTTAAAATAATAATAATAATAATAATAATGATGTGGATGCCATTTGTTTGTTTGTTTTGTGCTAATTATGTAGCGTATTTTTGTGCATATATCTTTAAAAGTGATTGTTATTCACCCACAGTGAAAGCAGATGTAATATAATGCAGCAGGAGACTGCAGAAAGAAAAATCCTCCATATCTGCTCCTTCCCAACCAGTGATGTCTTTCTATTCTCCTGGATGGACGTCATAGTGGTGGATAAAGATACCAACACAACTGTCTACAGTCGCACTCTTAACGTAGAGGACAATTGTAAGAATAATGTGCGCATTAAGCAAAATTGGTGTTTGTAAATGAGTTATTATTAATAAGTGTTTCCTCTCTCCAGGCCTGTTTGATCCTCCGTCAAATGTGTCTCTCTACCCTGGTGGAAAGGCAGGACAAATTCTGGTGAAGTGGCCAGCACCAAAAGAATTGAGAAATCAAATGCAGTATGAGATACGCCACACCTCTAAGACATTACAGGATACAGTTAAACTGGTGAGTCACAAACCAATAATAATAATAATAATAATAATATAAATTAATATAAATGAATATATAATATAAAATAAATTATTTTATCTTATATATATTTTTGTATATATATTATATTTTATATAAGATTTTTATATAAGATTTTACAATATATTTTATATATTATTACTATAAATAATAATAATAATAATAATGATGATGATTATTATTATTAGTAGTAGTAGTAGTAGTATTTCTTTTTTTCTTTCTTTCTTTTTTCTTTTTTTAGAAGAAAGGTTCCAGATGTGAGTATACATTGCTCTCCCTGGTCCCAGGACACCCGTGCACAGTGCAGATCAGGGTTACGGCCAGTTTTGGTGAGACTGGAGGGCACTGGAGTGGCTGGTCAAGTCCAGTTACAATAATGGTGCCTCAGACAGCAGGTGAGTGAGAGGGCAGCATTCACAACTGTTTGGTAAATTGCTGGTTTGTATTGAACAGGTACAAACTAACAAATACTTCCTTGACATTACAATTTTACATTTTTTAACAATCCATGAAGTTTCCTCTAATTTTTTTAGTTGTTTTATTGTAAAGACATCTAGACTTTCAAATGTTTCATATTTATATTTATGTGGTTTTATTTCATTCACTACTGGACATTTACTTTAATTTAGAAATCCAAAGAAACAAATATAATGTAATTTAAAAAATAAACTTGTAACTTGTAACTGTAAATCTTATAACAGTCCAATACATTATTAAAAGGATTAGAAGGATAATGCTGAACAGTAAAATCATGGAAGTAATGTGGGTGGAAAAATCTTGAATGATCATGATTAGAGTTCACTTAAACACGTGGTGAGGATCAATAGAAATTACAGCTCCGTACTGTATATTAAATGGTGAAAGTGAGAACAATTCTGCACACACACACACACACACACACACACACACACACACACACACACACACACACACACACACAATGTGATAAGAACTCACAGGATTGGGACTAAATGGATGTTTTGTTGTAAGAAATGTTTTTTTTCATTATGCATAAGAAAGCATAAGGATTGGACTTTGAAGCAATGGAAAACGATCATGTGGACTGATGAGATCAGATTTACTCTATTCCAGAGCGACGCACCCATCATGCATAGTGCTGGCCACTGTACAAGCCTCTGAATGCAGTGTTACGATCTTGAGCTGCTCCAGTCGGTCAGGTCTAGGCTCAGCTACACTGTAAACCCTAATGCTCAATTAATGTTAATTAAAGATATTGAGTACTGTTAACTTAAATAATTACAATTAGTTCAAATTAATAGACCTTGATGATTATTTGGAACTTTTTGGTATTTATGAGTTTGTAGAAATGACACTTTTCAAGTTAGCTGAACAAATTTGATATTTTAAGTAACTGTAAGTACTTAAGTAACAGTAACTGTCACCTTAAAGTTCCACCAACTTAAAATCTTTCAGACTAGCGATTTTGTGTCTGATGTCATCAGGGCAATAGGGCACTGGTGGCTCAGTGGTAGGTGTTTCGCCTGCCATGCGAAAGGCCCGGGTTCGATTCCCAACAACTGGATGAAGTGTCTGTCCCAAACCCAGATAAAATGGGAGGGTTGCGTCAGGAAGGGTGTCTGGTGTAAGTAAAACCTGTGCCAAACTTGTGTGCGGACTGGATTGTCTGCTGTGGCAAACCATTTCCAAAAACAGCAATTTATTTGATTTGCAACAACTAAAAAAAACTTGTAATTGCTATTAAATCGTGAGAGTTAGGCTACTCAATGATGCAAGTAAAGAACGATTAATACGATAAATATATTAAGATTTTTAAGTAAATTTTTTTCCTTAAAAATTTTGATGTAACTGATTACCTCAAATCTTTTGAGTTTTGCCAACTTATTTGGGTTTACAGTGTACATTACATGGCAATAAATAAAGAAAACTCTTTTTGAGGAGGGCAGCCGGTGTATTTAACAGCAAAACTTAGTAAGACTTCAATTAATCTTAGTTTATAATCTACTCTTAATCTAAATTCATTAATTAACTAATTATTTTTGTGTTTGCTGCAGCTGACATTGAATTGAAGTGCCACACCCCTGATCTGCACCAAGTCCGGTGTCAGTGGAACGAGGAGCGATACGGTTATGCGAGCCTACATTACAGACAAACCGACAGGTAACACTACAGTATGACTTTCCACGCTCTGACATTTACACTGTAGCCTCTGTTGTTCATAATAAGAGGGATAAAAAGGAGTTGTGTATGAAGAGTGATTTGTTTTCAGAAATATTTGGGGGAACTGGAAGACATGTGACAAGAGTAATGCCTTGGCGAGCCAGTGTGTCCTCTACGGGAAGGAAAGCACTATGTTTCAGGTTTACCTTACAGCCGAATTTGGACGCCGAACCTTTTACATGGACGTTTTCAAGATGAACAACAGCAGTAAGTTATTTTTCACACAGTGCAACGTTCAACTTTCTTCATACACATATTTGTCTTTTAAGGGACAGCCTTTGAACAGAATATTTATAATTTATTGTAACAGCTGCTATTTATTAAAGAATGACATCAAATTTTTATCAGGTTATACAAGGGGCATTCAAGCCAATGGAATTTCTTTTGAATGAAGGCGTAAAACCGATTGACATTTACAGAAGACTTCAAATGCAGTTGGCTGATGAGACTCTTAGCCGCAGTAAAACATTCGAATGGTGCAAATACTGAAAGCTGTATGTCTTTGAATGACCTTCCCTCAGTGGAACATCTGGTCCTTGTTACCAACTTGCAAAAGAGACTCATCTGTCTGTGTGAACTGCACACACAAGCATTCACCAGCACCACTTGCACATGACAGGAACTCAGCTGGGAGTTACTGCCATGTCACCCGTACAGTCCTGAACTGCTCATTTCTACAAGTTTGAGCCGTTAAAGAGGTTCCTGGGAGACCAGCGTTTCAGCCATAAAGCAGCCAGTCCAATCATGGCTCCCGCGTACTGAGAAAACTTTCTACCTTGATGATATCCAAGCACTAGTGAAATCCCAGGAGAAGTACACTAGGTCAGCAGGGGATTATATATAGAAATAAAGGCAGCTTTTATTCTCATAATTGTGTTCTGTTATTCTGTACAATTCAAAGTTATGGATTGGATTTGAATGCCCCTCATAGTTGTAATTCATGTAAAATAAAGTTATTCTCCTTATCAGTTTCATTACAGCCGCTATAAAAAGTCGTTCTCTCAGCAGCCTTGCTAAGCAGCTTTCTTAAATGTGCAACAAAAAAAAAACACACAATGAATTTCATTTATCAATCAATTAGTAAAGCTGGTGGACACCAAGCACAGTGAATATATGGCACATTGTTGTTTGAGACATACCTGATCTGGTGCTTATTAGTGCAGATTGTTCCGTTCTAAAGAAGTGTTGTGCAGCATTTAAAAAACAGAAGCTGTGGTGAATGTGATGCACTGAATGTTCTTTGCCTTGATTTACATATTTATAATTATTTGCTTTAGATATGTAGATTGATATATATTTTTTATATAAAATATATATCTTTAATACAGTGCCATACTATAATTTATATATATATTCTTAATATGCATAAAAAATGCATTTAATTTCTGTGTGTGATACATCAGCGACTAAATAGTGTAATGTGTACAGTATAAAAGTGAAGTAAATCAAAGGAAATGTACATGAATTAGTCTTGTGCATAACCACAAGACTTTAACACACAATCATGGCCGCAATAGGATATTATTCTGAAATGAATTTATATACTTTTGTATCTTATTGATGAATGAAGCACATTATCAACAGGGTGGTGGAATAAATACAGTTTAACTACTGTTCTCAAAAGCAAATGTTTTATCATATATTTACATAATGTAATGTAATATAATATAATATAATTCACAAGAACTTGTTTTTTTTTTCCATCATTAGTCAAAACAGAGCCTCCTGTAGGGTTTAAAGAGGAGATCATTGGAGAAAGACTTTGCCTGAGATGGATCTCTCCTCTTCCACAAATATCTGAGCATTTAATGTATCAGGTTCGATACCATCTGCAAGGAGAAAGCAAATGGAAGGTAAGGAACACCCACAAGGACACACACACACACACACACATACAAATGTAAGCAATGAAATTATTGCCCAATGTAAGTATAACTAAACAAAAAGTAATATGTTTAAATATAAGAAACTTTCAGCTCATTGATGAACCAATTAATATTTGAAACTCTTTACTTTGGCAGCTTTTTAAAGTGGAAAATCCGAACACCAGCATCTGTCTGGATGTGCAAGCAAGCGGCCAGTACACCATCCAATTACAAGCTAAGCCCAATGGATTACTCTACAGCGGTGACTGGAGTGATTGGTCTAACCCTCTCACGAAAGAACTGACCTCAAGTGCAGGTACTGACATTGTCACGCACACAATTCAAGAAACACAAGAACTGTCCTTAATGAGATGTTTCTATTCGTTAATCTTTCTACAGGGTTGCTGTTTATTGCCTGTATACCCTTTGGCTTGCTCATGATTTCCATCCTATTGTTGTCCTTCTTCTCCAGATATGTCAGGTCAGTTTAACCAACAAACCAATAGCAAGACTATGTAAAGTTCTAAAGAAGCGCATGTAGCGAATGTGTATTTAGTGTGGGATTCCGTCTTTGTTCTTCAGTAAGCTCAAGCAGGTTCTGTGGCCTCCAGTTCCAAACCTGAATGATGTGCTGGAAAATTTCTTGAAAGATATCGATGGACAACACTGGGTAAAAAATCTTTACATACTTTACATATAATACGATTGTACGAGTGAATCGTGGTAGAAGGTTTGAATGGAAATCATTTAGAACCTACGTAAGAATCATCCATTTGCATCTTCCGTAATTGTACTATGAAGTGTGCTCAAGTCAAACTGGTACTTTTTGAGTGTGAACACAATTATTAGAGTAAAAACCACATTTATTATTACAATGCCGCCATTTTCCCAGCATTTCACTAGTGCTTGAATACCATCAGTGTAGAAAGTTTTCTCAGTATGCCTAAGCTCTGACCGGACTACCTGACTTCAAATCTGAAACGCTGGCCTCCCAGGAACCCCTTGAGACTCATCTCAAACATGGGGAAATGGCTTGGAGCACTGTCCTTTGGGGATTGTGTTACAGTTCCCTCAAACAGATGCGTCTCTTTTGCAAATCCGTCCATTTTCGAGGGTCAGGCATTTTACTTGTTGAATGTTCATGGGATCGACTGTAGTGGACTCCGAGCCACCTGTACCGGGATCGTCATTCACGGACGTACAGCCTTCTATAAAACGTTTGCACCATTCACATATTTCACCAGGGCTAAGAGTCATTCATAAATCTCAATCGGTTTTACACCTTCAGGCGCAAGAAATTTCATCACAAGTACCGGTTTGACTTGAGCACAAAGCTAAAGTTGCCAAATAACTGTTTACTACTTGTCTTATACGTGAGCCATAATTCTAGTGTCACTAATTCCGTATTTTCAAAATTTAATCAAAGTAATCATAATCAAACATACTGTGCTAATACTCTAGAAGCCCAACATCAGCATCAAGCATTGTGATGATGACACTCCTGCTTCTGTGGTGGAGATCATGTCTGAAAAGGAGACTCAAGCCATAAAGAAGCCTTCCAGGCCATCTAACTGCCCATACATCACACAATACCAGTTGGCTGTCGATGACAACGAGGAGGAGCAAGGCCTGGAGATGTGCCAGGAATATGTCATCCTAAAGTCCAGCCCTGTCCACGTCTGTTGCCTGAATGGGAATAATTATGTTTACGGACTGAATGCATCACTGGATGAGCTCGAAAAAAACAGCTGTTATACCTCTCTTCGCTCGGACCCCTTCGCAGCCTCCACCACCAGCATCCTCAACCACTCCTATTTGCAGGCTGAGCTTGGGGATCTCCATGCCATAACCGGCCATTACACCAATCTGGAAAATGTACCAACCGCTAAGGGAAAGTGAAAACTAGGCACAGAGCAGTACAGTCAATCAGGGCACAACCTTTCTGAGGATTTGTATCTGTCTATCTGCTTTGTTGCTTTCTATATTGAAGGCTAAAGGTTGTACAGCATGAAAAATCTCCGAAGTGAGAAGTTCATTCTCAAAGTGCAAGCCATGGAATTTAGAGGGAAGAAACGTTGCACCAAAACTCCGCCAAAATCGTGTTTCAACACGGTCACATTCTAGAAATTTCATGACTACAACACTTCTTGTAGTTTCTGGTGTAACAAAACAGGGAACATGTGGCACGGTATTTCTCAGTCAGGAGTTTGATATTTACTTTGACATTTAAGTTCATCATATTGGATATTATATGTATATGAATTTAGATAGACCACATATATATACATACAGGTATATATACACTATACATGTACACTGTGTGTTTGTGTATATATATATATATATATATATATATATATATATATACACACACACACACATACTATCTTTTCTGCTTTAACAAATTTGTTGCGTTTCTACAATTGGAGAAATGTGGTGCAATGTGTTGTACATACATTCAGATATATATCTCTACAAAATGAAGATTGAAATGTTAACTTATACAGCATACCATAACCTGTAAATATATATATTTTTTTTTACACATGATGTATATTTAGAGGTCTGAATAATATCTGCATTATTTTCTTAATCTGTTCTCAAGAAAGACCTGGGATTTTCTGTATTTTCCATATTTTCATTTTAATTAAAGCATGATTGCAAGACAAACTGCAACGAATCATTCTTTACTCATAATCACTGCAGGAGAGACGGTCTTAAATGGTAACTTTTAAAAAAAAAAAAAAAAGGTAATCACAGGTGAAATCATAAGTGGCTGTATTTTTGGGTACCATTATACAGTATATAAATAATATTGCATTTTTTATTTGATTAAATTTGATTCAAATTGATAAAATAATACTAATCGAGTCACACAGCTACAACGCCCCCAATATTGCTCATTTTACGTTTTTTTTTGCGTGCTGCGGTCATTTGCATAAGCTTTTGTTTGACCACTTCTCCATGAACAGAAAGTAACGAGTCGATGGTTTTAGTTTCTTACAAAGTTCCCCACAAGCCACATTCAGATTCAGGCTAAAAAAAAACACACACACACACTACACTCATGTTTCATCTAATTAACTGCAGTAACAACTTGAGCAGATCACATCATAAGTCACACATTGATTGATTTTTTTTTTTTGATTGCTTTATTTTCAGTTCAAGAATGTTAAAACTAAAACCATAAAGATAATATAATATTACTTGGCTCCTGAAAGCAGAACAACAACAAAATTATCTCACACACACATTCGGACAGACTTTGCCAGACGAGAAGCACTGAACACAGAATAAGGGGAGGCTTGCTCTCCGATGTAAAAAACAATTCTTTAGTTGTGATTAGTCTATTTTGTGTTCACCGCCGATGCAACAGGGAATTAACTTGATTGAGAAACCGGATTCACTGTAAAAAATTATTTTACGTACAAAGCATTATGTGCTTAATGCCACTCGTGAGTCTAAAACTACACTAAAAAGGAAAAAAAAAAAAATCTAACTTTTTAAATCTTGTATCTAATGTACATTGAAAGAAACTCAACAACTCTAAAGAGAGCAGCTGATCTGATCCTTTTAATCAAGCACGACCACGTAATGGCACTCTCGGTCTAAATCCAACTTTTCAACAAGTTTTCAAGTAAAGTTAGCACTGCACATGTGCACAGTCTCAGTCTGCCTTCAGGGCGTACAGCATATCATCCTGGCTGAGATTAAGGCGCACACGGAGAAGCAGATCCAGACGGCTGGGCTCGAGCAGGAGCAGACGACAAGCTCCTAACCTCTGACACACAGCCAGGCTCTCGGACACGCTGACCGGCTGCAGGCCTTCCACCCGACACAGGGCCTGGTGCTGGACAAACACCTGAGAGAACAAAAAAAGAGGAATGGAAACATCTCTTATTTTCATACTCACATCCTTGGTACATTCAATTCAATTCCGTTTTGGTCAATGGACATAGTTGTAAAGCAGATTTACAAATCAATATGACTTATGTGAATATGACAATATGACTTATGACTAATATGAATAGTGTGAGGAAATGTCCTGTATAATCAATGCTCTAGAAAGAGGAAAGGAAAAACTCTCAGAGATCACAATAGGAAGAAACCTTGAGAGGAACCGGTCTCGACAGGGAACTCATCCTCATTTGGGGATATCATATAGCAGCGATTGATCAGAACTCATACTGTGTCTCAGGAGGCTGGACGTTCAGCGTAACAGGACAAGTGTTGGACAAGTTATAAGCCGCCCAATTCCGTTTTTGGAGGCTCGGGTGCAAAACTGCGTGAGGGAATTTCAGTGAGCGGCTGCAGTCGCAAGTCATCAGAAGAACAGCTGTCTGCATCTGTCGAGTCCAAGTCCAAGAAACAAGTGGTCCATCAAGCTCGGTGTGAAAAAGAATCCGAATGAGTTGATTATCTATAACGACGGCTTAGACAGTGGTATTACGGCAGATATTAATGGGTTAAAACCTGTGCTGGAGAGCCATGTCTGAAAGTGCTCTGGTTCAGTCAGCGGTAAAGCTGTAACCAATGAACTCACGTAAATAACTGTAACTGCTTCTGTATGAGAACGTTTGACTTTTCTCACACTTCGGTTTCTTATGACTATGCAATACACATTGTTTACAAAAGTTTATCACTCTCTCCACCTCTGCATATAACGAATGAGGAAGAGCTTGAAAGGATTTAATAGCATACAGAGTGTTAAACAAAGAGACAGAAAGGATTGTGCGAGATTTAACACATTCATATCAAAAACACCATCAGAAAGTCTTAGAAAAACCTAACACGCACTTACTGGCCTTCAAATATTATAAATAAATAAATAAATGAATAAATAAATTTCATGGGCTCCCAAGTGGCGCAGTGGTAAAGTGTTCGCCCCATCATCTGGAGAGTAATCGCGAGGTGATGCTGTAGCCGGAGGTCTAGAGAGAGCTGATTGGCCGAGCTCTCTCAGAGGGGAGGGACGAGAGGTACCTAGTGCTCACACATCAATCGCAGCTCTACAGCCAGACGGGGGCGTCTGCGAGCAAGCGGAAGGAGCGGATAGTGCCGTCCTCCGAGTGCGTTACTCCGCCCCCAACGGTGCATGATGTGGTCACGTAAACACGTGATTGTCTTCAGCCCTCCCGGCTGAGTGGTAGTAGTAGCCTTAATGTGGGCGCCCCCTGGTGACGGGGAGGAATTTGACAACTATATTAGGGAGAAAAATCAGGGGGAAAAAGTCACCATCTGCATTTAACTAAACAAAAAGTTCACAGCCTTCCAATGTATAATTACCGCAGTGATTAATATGGTTGAGGCGGCACCAAGTCATTTAACCCTGACTAATGCAGTAAGAAGCTTCACTTGATGTCAGGAGGTATACCCCGCGGTCATGGTAAAGATGTTATAATAATTTCAGCAAGCACAACGTAAAAAAAGAACTCCAGGGATTGGAATTAAACAGCAGTGTAGCCTAAAGAAAACCACTTACAAGCTGGACAAATTGGATTTGCTAGAGAGCATAAAGAATGGACTGTGGAGCATGTGAAAAATGTCATGAGGAGGTTTAATGAGTCCAGATTTGCGCATAAGAAGACAGACGGATGAAGTGATGCACAGTGCAGGCCTGTGGGACAGTGTTAAGACCTGGGTTGGTTTAGGTCAGGTCTAGGCTCAGCAATGTTACGCGCCCAAAAAAATTAAGTCTGCCGACGACCTGAATGTACTGAGTGACCAGGGATTTTTCCTTTCCTGGTGGCACAGGCATATTCCAAGGTGACGATGCCAGGATTCATCGAGCTCAGATTGTGACAGAGTGGATGAGGGAGCATAAGACATCATTTTAACACACAGGGCCATCACAGGGTCCGGACCCGAACCTCCTTTCATATCTTTTGGATCTTATCTTCGGGATGTTCTGGAGAGGCTTTACACAGCGGTTCGACTCTCATCACATCATCGCATAAGCTTATCGAAACAATGTCACGGTGAAGGGAAAAATCGAGTCGTAAACAAACTTCATTCGTTCTTACTTTCTTTTAAAATGACTTTCATTTCATCCTGGTGAACAGACCCGACACTTTTTTTTAAATTATTGATCCCTTTATGATTAAAAGTGTAATTGCACCTTCACTGGAATTCAACTGAGCAATGCAAGGGGTCTCTCTTTTTTATTATTACTATTTAAGTTTTCAATGCATGCACAGGTGACTGAGGTTTATACCATAACCTTGCACATTAAATCAGGCATTACCTGCTGAAAGGTGGCCTCTTCGAGACCCAGCCGACGGAATTCTGCAATCACAGCTCTCAAGAAGAGCTGCTCCTGCAGAGAGGCACACCTGAAACACACAGGGGCAGGAGTGAACACAAGGAGCGGCACTTATATATATATATATTTTTTATTAGACGTAGTCATTCTGTTTATTTAAGCCATAGTAAAGTTAAAACACTGCCATATTTACATCACGCACCAATGCACACAAGCATATTTAAATACATCTTAGACGAATTGAATCATAATTCAACTCAATAACAGAGACGACTAAAAACACACCGACTTAAAGATGAACCCGCACGTTCCTCACGCACCTGATAGCGGTGATGTACGACGAGGAGAACATTTCGTCCAAGGCTTCCATCACGTGACTCATTCCGACCAATCCGACGGCGCCTTTCTGACCGGCGTGCTCGCAGATCTCGGTGGCGCGTCTGCAGATATCCAGACAGCGGCGGGCGTCACCTGACAGGGCCGCAACCTCGGGGGCGAAACACGGCAATCACAATCAGAGACGCAATCAGACGATCGGGAAAGAGTGCGTTTAAACTTTGCACTTTTTGATGAGGAGTACTCGAGGATATTTATTTATACACAGTGCCGTGTTACTTCTTTGGCAGAATTCTACACTTGGGCATAAGATACTGTACGCTGCATACAGACTCATTGGGCATCATGTTATGCATCAAGAACCAGTGTGGCGACTGGTATTCTATTCACGTCAACATGGTAGATGACTTAAACCTGGGATGGGGTTTTTTTTGGAAACGTCCTAAAAATTCTTAAAACTGTGTTACCTTTCTCGAGACGAGCTGAAGGGCGTCTTCCTCGAAGGCTTTGACTCTGTTCAGGCGAGATGTGATGATTTGCTGTAGCTGTTTAAAGGTGTAAGGCTGAAAAGACATGCGTGTCAGCCCCTGCAAAGATAAAAAAAAACAACACACATACAGAACATTTACTAATAATTCCATGTCGCGCTAATAATATTACACAATTTTTGCCGTCGATATATAAAATCAAGTTGGGACTCTCACCAGGCGACTGGCCACGCGGTTAATCATGATCCTCTCCGGCAGGTCCATGGTGTTGGCGATGGTCAGGACCACCAGGCGGGCATGCCGTCTCGTCGGCCAGTCGAATAGATTATACATGACGTTCTGCTTCCTCGTCCATAACAAGTCCAGCTGGAAAATGTCCAGAATTTCATAATCAATCGTAGGGCAGTGGTGGCTCAGAGGGCTAAAGCCTGAGTTACTGATCGGAAGATTGGCGGTTCGATTCCCAGCTCAGCCAGGTTGCCATTGTTGGGCCCTTGAGCAAGGCCCTTAACCGTAACTGCTCCAGGGGCGCGGTACCATGGCTGACCCTGCGCTCTGACCCCAGTTACACTGGGACATGCGAAAAAGGATTTTCACTGTGCTGTAGTGTATATGTGACAAAAATAAAGGCTTTACTTTACTTTTCTCTAGATGAGGCACAAAAAATATACAAACTTTTTTTTTTCATTGAGCTTTGATTACGAAGCACAGTGTGGCGGCAAATTCATTAGTAAAAATGATTCTCTATGCTCTCAGAACGGCCACGCGGTTGATCATGATCCTCTCAGGCAGGTCCATGGTGTTGGCGAACAAGACTTTTTTTTTTTTTTTTTAATTCTTTATCTTTTTTGATTCAGGACGCAAAGAACTTTATTAATCCCAGAGGGAAACTGCTTTGTCTTGGTCATACAGTTGCAATGATTTAATTTCATTTACCGGGAAGAAAGGAAAGAATTACGTTAATCAAGGGAAAAAAATTAAATTCAAGAAATAAAAATGTAAAGAAAATACAATAAATACAAGTAAAACTAGAATTAAATATAGCACACAGAGTTACATATTGCACTGAAAATAATCAGTATACCAATATTGCACTTGAAATGTAGTGCAAGTGAAAAGAAAGAATATTGCATAAAATGTACTGGTGATCAGATATTGCACTTGAGATCTTATCTTGTTGCTACTCATCAAGAAATGTTTACTGGTTTTCATCTCATGGACAATTTGTTTATTTGCACCACCACAACTCATCACCAAAGAGTATTGTAATGTATTGTTTCATATACTGCTGCTCTTAGCTGGTTTAGTTCATTTTTGGTGTTAATGGGTCGGTCTTAGGTAGTCAGCTAGTTAGGTTTTTGTCCTTTTGTAAATATCTAGATATTCAGGTTAATAAAAACTTCACTGATATGATTACTTTTTTTTGTTTACATTTAATTGCCACAATGTTTCTAATGACATGATCATTATAAATCACAACACAGCCTCCAGAGGCTTGTACGATGGTCACAGTGGTCACTATGCATGCTCGTTGCTTCACGTGTCCTTTCTCACCCTGATATGTCCATCACTGCCCATTGAATAGCATGAATCTGAACTCATCCGACCGCACATGACCTTTTCCCATTCCTCAAAAGCTCCAAGATTTATGCTTCCTAACAAATGTTTTTTCTTTCTTTCCTGACTTCTCTAACAAGTGGTTTTCCTATGGTCACCCAGCTGTCTTACTAATCACATTGTGCATGTGGAATCACTCTCACTATTAAACATAGCCGTGACTACATTTCTTGCAGGTTCAGCACAGACCTTACAGGTTCTACTAATGTGTCGGAAAGCTCTTCCAGTAATTTAAGGTCTCCTTAATTGTTTTCGGTACCCGATGCAGGCCCATTATTTGACCCTTTTTAAAGTGGTGACTTTCTTTTTCCCTTTTTAAATTTTTTTTTTTTAAGCACGGCAGTATACATCTACACTATACATATTGTGCTTGTTTATCCATTTAAAACAATTTTGAAAGTGTTGGGTATACATTTATTTAGAGATATTTGTGTGTTGTATTAAAAAAAAAAAAAACTAGTTAGCTAGCGGTTTGGATTCGACAAGCATATTTTTTTTATTTAGAGACAGAGGTAGTCCCTGACTTAAGAACGGGTTCTGTTCCGGGAGCATGTTCGCAAGTCCGATTTGTTCATAAGTCCAACAAAGTAAGTCTTATACGCCTTTGACACGATTATACAGTACATTATAAACCATACCAATCCACTTTGACTAAATCTGTCTTGTTTCCCCACTCTGCCATCATGTGGCCAAAAACCGTAATCGCACTTAAGGAAATGAATCTCACACGTCAGATGTCTCGGAGGTTTTAAATCGCGAGGGGAATCCCGGACGGCATTTTGTCTCAGAGCTGTTTTCCACTGTATGGGACTGTGAACTCTCTTGTTGAGGATTTTTCCGAAATTAGGATTATTCACCATCAGGACCGACATTTTTTTATCATCACGCTTCCGGACTCGTACATTGAAGCCGACTTATCCGGTTCAGATAATCAAGCACTACCCTGTACTGGATTAATTGTTTTTTGTATAAATGAGGTTGAGGCATAGAGATGTTTTTACACCATTTCGAATACATTTCTGAGCTTGTGCCCTCATTGTTGTCAAAAATGTTGAGCTCTTATATTTGCCGGAACCAAACAAGGGATGAGAATTCCGTAAAGCAAACCTGCACCAATCACTTACGAGTCATATAAATTAACTGGTTAAATTTCTAAACGTTTGCAATATCATCATTCAGAATTTATGGACTTATGGTTTTAACTTCGCCACAAACACTTCTGGGAGCTCACCTCGTCCACCAGCAGCACTGTGGTCTCTTTCTTCGGTGCTGGCGTGCTGAAGCGTTTCTCCAGCAGGGCGGCAGCGTGGTCCGCCGTCGCTTTCTGATCCGTAAGTTTCTATAATACACCAGAACATTTAAAAAAAAAAATGTAAGTAGTAAAAAACAAGAAAGAGAAATAAAGTAGGAGAAAAGACAAAAACAAAAAACAGTTTTAGTACCAACCTGGAGAATCTGGACATAGGCCTGGTGTGGGTCGGTCATCTTCATGCCGTTGATCTCTATGAAGCGGAACGAAGGGATCTCCTCCTGCTCTGCTGCGTGCTGCAGAGACCTGATCACCTCGTGCACCGTGGCCGTCTTCCCCGTGCCGGGAACGCCCGAGATGTACATACACCTGTAGAAATGTGCAGGTCACAATTAATCAATCACCAGGGTTGTTATTTATTTATTTATTTATTTTTTACAGAAATGCTTTAAACAACAACAGGTGGACACACACACACCCTCCAGTGCCGTCCATGATCTTGCTCTCTACAAAGTTGTAGATGTCTTGGAACTCCTGCTCTCGACACGGAAGAGAATCGGGAACTGACGATACATGTAACCTGTCAGAGGAAGGGGAAAAAAAAGGTTTAAGGACATGGATGAAAAAAAAAAAAATTTGTCTGGAGTGTCGAGTCCGGAATCTGCAGTTCGATCCGTATTGGAACGGGAATTAATTTAAGACTTACTAAGACGAACATCCACCCAATATTGAAGCCGTCTTACCTTGCCCTTGCTTCCTCCAATACATTCCCAGGCTTCCTGGCTGGCAGACTTCTGCTAGGAATGCTGGGAGTGGCGTGTCGTGGCGTGCGGGGGGTCGGAGGAGCGGACTACATCCACAAGTAGAGAGGAGGAGGGGGAATTACATTACATTTAAAATGCAATTAAATAGAGAGATTAATTGAATCTTCATATTAAAAGGTCTCATATTGTCTCAGAGACCCCCCCAAAAAGGGTGTGTGTGTGTGCATGCTCCAGCTGAATTGTTTATGCTATAAACTTCCTGTTTCATTGTCTGTGTAAATGAGCTACTGCTGAACAACAAGCCAGGGGAGGGGCTTTTCTTTGATGATGTCACATCAGGAGAAAAATATTAGTTGGCCAATACAAAAATGGAAAAAGACAAAAAGTAGGAATGTTTTCCCCCTTATTTATTTATTTTTTGTTTTTTTTTGCGTGCATACCTCGTCTAAGTACATTTTGCATAATAAGATGCCCTTTAATCCACTCGTCAGCACTCATACAGAATGGAAATTTAAGTTAAGATGAAGACTGAAATCTGTACATGCGAGTTCAAAAGGTTTTGCATCCTTCAAATGTTTTTGTTACTAGAATTTACTTTGATTCTTACCATTACGTTTGCTCTCGTACATCATCACTAACTTCGTCCGTAATTCCAGAATGCAAGTTTTTTTGTTTTACAAGTTACCATATAAAAACACGCCAGACCTTCTTGTTCGGGGTTTTGCGAGGGGTTCTCGCCGAAGCCCGGGTCTTTTCCCGCGACGGAGTTCTCGGACCTGCCGAGCGCCTGCTCCTCTTCACCACCAGCTCGTCCTCGCTGTCCATCTCCGCCTCCTCTTCCTCGTCACTGCTGCTCTCCAGATCGATCTTAGCGGGCACGAAGCAGCCGTCGTCCTCGGCGTCTTCCCCGTCAGACTGCAGCCCGCAGCCCCATGTCAGCATTTTCCTGCAACACAAGTCGACACGACGTTCCGGTTATAACCGGGAGAGGAATAAGAGAGGCGTTCCGTTATACGGCGTTCCAGCCTGAGGACTCACAGCTGCTTTCGGATGCGGGACGACACGAGCTGGGCGGATTTCCTCTTGGAGCGTGAAGTGGCGGTAGTCTGCAGAGGCGAGTCTTCGTGCTCTTCTTCAGCCCTGAGAGCAGAACGATCACAAAACAGAAGAAGGGTTTACACAATACAGGCAGAGATTGTCTTTAGTGTGGACAAACTCCCTAATTACAGCACTTTAAACTAAATGTTACAGGAAGGGTTATTCGATGTTGACTCAGTATACTTACAGCACAGCGAGTGCGGGCTCCCGGACTGCCGCCGAGTCTCTCCTCCTGGATGGAGTTCTCGCGCTGCCGACAGACAAATCGCGCAAGAGTTACTCAAATCATCACCTTCCTCCTATTTCTGACTTTAGTCAAGCAGATGTCTTCATACAGCCATTCATAGGTGAGGCCCAATGATTACATGTTTATTAGGGCCGTTCAAATCAAACCGGGACTTTTGATCGTGCACAGCTATGAGAGTGAAAACTCTATGCACTCGACACAAATGCACTTGTTTCACTTGTGAACGGATACCATCACGTTCTCTCAGTACACCAGAGCCTGCTTCATGTCTGAAACCCTAGCCTCCCAGGAACTCCCAAGTATGTGGAAATGGCTTGGCTCGAGGTCAGGAGGGTACAGTGCAGTGCAACATGCAAGTTGTGAATGATTGCGTGTACAGATCCCACAGATAGATGCGTCTCATCCGCAAGTCGGCCAAAAGATACCTTTTCACCGATCATGTGATCCACCCGCTGAACGACTGCAGCGACCTCGTTTGCACCGTTCAAATGTTTTACCGCAGCGAGTCTCATCACCACAGTGGACTTGTACTTTATTTACCAGAAAATTCATCACAAGTCCCGGTTTGACTTGAACACTCCTCATACTGTTTAAAAACACCCAGGTGTGGAGTGTTTCCCTGCATCCAAAACTAAACCAGGATTTCAGACCACCACCAATACCAGTGTTTTGGTTGGACAAACAAACAAAAAAAAAACACGATCAGAGTGAAACTGTGACTCCACCACCAAGAGTCAAACTTACTTGTTCCCCCTCAGACCAACTCTCCTGGGAGTGGCCTCTCTCCTACGAGGAGTTCTGCCTTTGCTGATTAGCGACTCGAACTCGAACACGTCGTCTTCTAGAGGCTCGACCCCGAGCCAGTCCCTGAGAGAGCAGCGGCACGCTTTGTAGGCTTTACGTTCATCATTACGTTCTGAATTAAAACTAAGAACATAGCCTAGTGCTGAACAGCCTGATTAGATCACTGCTCTGCTCTGCTCATATTCTAATCTGATTCTTCGGGAAAGCACCGATTTAAAATCTCTTACAGGAGCAATACTGCTCTTTTGATTTATTTACGTTTCCATAGAAATAACTTCCACAAGGACAAATGGTGGACACATGGGGACATTTTGAAAGAAGTCTCCGGTGTCAGGTACTTTGTAACGTTCATTTTTTTAAATAAACAGGAAACACGTACATCAGTTCAGAAACTGACCTGGTGGAGGCGTCATCACAAGCAGTGGGTTTACTGGGGCTTTGAAGAGGCTGGATGGACAGTTTGTCCTCCACGGGGGAAGACTTGCTGGTGACCGTCATGGGGAGCGGGGTCAGGCGGATGGAGATGGAGATGCGGCGAGGTGGAGAAGCGCCCAGTTTGCTGGCCAACGCGTTCTGGTCGCCATCCAAGATCTCCCCAAGAACATCCTCTCTCGTCAGCTTCTTCTCCGGACCTGAACAAGCAAGCGATAATGATACAAATAAAATATGAGGACATAGTGTCGAGCAGAGACTAGGAAACCTCGCCAGCACTCACTGCACAGGTCGAGCTTCTTGCGGATGTTTGGGTTGGAGGAGACTCGGTCTCTCCGCCTCACGTTCAGCAGTTTGGCGGCCGACAGTTTGGAGGCGGAGTGAGCCGACTCGGCCTCGGCGGACTCCAGCTTGCCGGTGCTCATGCTGCCGCGGGTCATCATGCCGGACATGGCCCGCTTCATCACGCTAGGGTCCGGGGTGGGGAGAGCGCGGAGGCGTAACTGGACCTGGGGCGGGGGTGGAGACTCAGGACTTTGAGGAGGAGCAGGAGGGTTAATCAGCTCAGGATCCATGACTTGAAATTTTTTGGCGTCCCAGGTTAGTTTAACAAACAGCGTGTTTCTGCTTTCGTCGTCCGGGAAAGGAGCCCCGGCAGGAACGTGTTGGATCTACATGAGAGAACCACGGGCGTCATTCTTTAGAACATTTTAGTACTTAACACCAAACCCTACTCTCTCAGCAGCATCACAAACTCCATCACAAAGACATACCTGTACCGTTCCCAGGATGGTCTCGGCGTCCACCTCGTTATCACAGGAGCGATCCTCGTAGTAAAAAACCTCTTGTGGATGAGGGTCCCGGCCCAGGAGCTTCCTTTTGTTTTGGGGTATTTCACACATCCGCACGAACCACTGCACCACCGCCCTCATCCGCTTCCCCGTGTCTGGACAACCAGAGATTATTGAAACCATGCACAGACACGGAGGTGGAAAAAAACTTTTTTTTTTAATCAAAAACAATCATGCACATTTTCTTTTCTTCAACAATTATTTGGCACAGTTCTTCTTTTCTTTAAGCGCCTTGTTGCAGTTTTACTTGAATCGATCCCACAAATATGACACGTCTGGTCACCAATTTCCTCTTCCTTCTACTGAACCAGGGATGGGAATCACCAAGGACTGGCAGATAGTTTAGAGAATTTAGACACCACCTACAGGATTATGTGGGAACTGCAACATTTTATGGCTTCAAATGCCAAAATGTACAAAAAATAAAGAATAAATAAAATTTAAAAAGTCAATGTATTACCAATTTTTTTTTAAAATCGCAATATGTTACTGAAACAATTTTTCCCTCCATCTCTAACTGTTGCACAGATCTGTAGTAAATCAGGACCATTTTTTTTCTTCTTTCCACTTCATCTTGAAGTAATAAGATTAGGACTATGGTGAAGACCAGAAATAGCTGAGGGAGGGAAGGAGTCGAGTGTCTAGAACAGGACTAATACCTTTAGAAGCCAACATTTTCTTTTTTTTTTACGTAGCATTACGGACCTCCCTCTGTTTAAAGCAAAACTAAAGACCTACTTATTTAAAATGGCTTCTAACATTTTATATTTTTTTTAATTTTATAATTTTTTTATAATGTTTTTTTATAATGTTGTTTTATTTATTTATTATTATTATCATCATCTAATTTTTTATTTATAATTATATGTTTATTTGTTTTTGTATTTTTTATTTCTATTTTATTGCCACTTTATTGTCAGTTTTAGTGCTCTGAAGCAGTTTGGTTCAATTTAGGTTGCTGTAAGGTGCTATATAAATAAATAAAATGTTGAAAAAAAAATTTATTTAGAAGCCGAGCCTTTACTTCATTTACCCATACTTCAAATAAATAAATAAATAAATAAATAAATAAATCAGATTTGCATCCTTTGAGCCTGGTAACGTGAGCGCAAACTTAAGGAAGAGAAGGTCGGCCGTGTGGAAGGAGAGACAACACTTCTTACCGTCACAGAAAAGTTTGAGGAGCTGCGCGACATAGGGGTTCTCGTCATCATCTCCCTCGATCAGGATGCACTGACCGACAGACACCATGCCGTCCACCGGCCTTCCCTCCACAGATATCGTCAAAGACCTGACGAGCATTTCATACATTAGGAAACATCTAAACATTTATGCATTCTGCAGATGCTTGTATACAGAAAGACTGGAATAAGTGCTTTGTGCTTTAAATCACTAAATACAGTGCCGTCTTTTTTTTTTTTTTTTTGCATATTTGTCACACTTTAATGATTCAGATCATCACAGAAATATTAAATACTGTATTGCAAAAAGATAACCCAAGTAAATGCAAAATGTAGTTTTTAAATCAAGATTTCATTTATTAAGGGAAAAGAGGAGTGTAAAACTACAAGGTCCTTTGTGAAAAAGTAATTGCCCCCTTGCTAAATCATGAATGAACAACGAACAGTGAATGAACATGAGGATTACAAAGCCATTTCTAAAGCTTTAGGACTCCAAGGAACTACAGCGAGTGCTATTATCCACAAATGGAGAAAACTTGGAACAGTCAGCCTACCAAAATTACTCCAAAAGCACAACGACGACTCATCCAGGACCTCATACAAGAGCCAAGAACAACATCTAAAAAACTGCAGGTCTCACTTTTCTCAGTTAGGGTCAGTGTTCATCATTCCACTGTAAGACGAAGAGACTGGGGGCGTCCATGAGAGAGTTCCAAGTTGAAAGCCAGTGCAGACCAAAAAGAACACGAAAGCTCGTCTCACATTTGCCAAAAAACATCTTGATTATCCCCAAGACTTTTTCACAAATATTCTGTGGACCGATGAGACAAAGGTTTAACTCTTTGGAAGGTCTGCATGATGTTACATCTGGTATAAAACCTCAACAGCATTTCATAAAAAGAACATAAACTTGGTAGTGTGATGGTCCGGGTTCGTTTGCAGCTTCTGGATCCGAACGACTATTGCCGCTGCTGCTATAATTGATGGAACCATGAATTCTGCACTTTACCACAAAAATCCTGAAGTAGAATGTCAGTCGGCAATCAGTTTGTAACCTCAAGCTTAAGTGCACCCGAGTTATGAAGCAGAAGGTCTGGTGAAAGTCCTGACTGAAATCCGATTGAGATCCTTTAAAAATGCCGTTCATTGACGAAAACTCTCCAGTGTGGCTAAATTAAAGCAATTCTGCAAAGCAGAGTGGGCCAAAAATTCCTCTACAAGACTCATTGCCAGTTATCACAAATGTTTGATTGCAGTTGTTGCTGCCAAGGGTGGCACAACCAGTTATTACATTTAGACGGCAATTACTTTTTCACATAGGGCCAGGTAGCTTTGGACAGCTTTTTTAATAAATTAAATATTTTTTTAATATCTTAATAAATTAAATCCTAATTTTAAAAATGTATTTTGTAATTTCTTTGGTTATTTTTGTGTAATATAAAAATGTGTTTGATGCTACCTACAAACCATATCTTACTATATTAACTCTTTAAGTGATCCAGGACTGTTATACTTACTCATGATAAAGTCTCTTCAGCTTCCTGTCTTCACTGATCGGGTTTCCGGGCCACGTGTATGTCCTGCGCATGCGCAGTCTGGTGAAATAGCGACTCATTTTTTTGTTTTTTACTGAAAACACACATAAGACAAACTTTTACAGTCACGCATTCACAGTGCATCCTGATCACCGTGCTGAGCCATGCCTTAGGCTGAACCTCACATAATGAACAAGGTGTAACACATCGTATACAGTCTGGTGTAGTGTAGTGTAGTGTAGTGTAAAAGCACTCCAACAGAGAGCCGTTTGAGATTCGACTCCTTACCTTTAAATCCTCCTTTATGATTAACCTGCGCGACTTTATCCGATTGCTCGCGTGCACATTGAATAATATAACTACTTGACAAACTCAACACAATATAAAAGATTTTAAAACGAAATCTGCACAAAACAACCGTAACCTGGACAAAAAAATACCCGACTACACAAAGTCACGCAACTCTTTTTTTCGCGCGTAAATGTTTCGTTCTAGTCTACGCCTACTTGAATTCCGGAAGTGGTCAACTCGGACCGGAAGTTGCTGCTTATTGGGGACTCTCAAACAAAACCCAATTTATTGGTTGGTGTTCATATAAGGATTTCTCCATCCTAAGTGCCCTATCCCCCCTTTTGCTACTATGTAAAACACAGCCATTCACGCGCATAAGCGTTAAACTATTGGCTGTATCTTAAATAAATCCATATTTGCTATATGAGTGCACTATATAGCGTGGAAAGTAATAAAGTCTACCGTACAAGCTAGAGGTCTGTGCGTGAAAAAGAGGGTGGTATTTGCAACACAGCTATATATACTGTATATATATGCATTGGTAAAGAAATAGCCGTCATACAGGTGCACTAGGATGAAATTATAAGATTCTACATCTAATGCACTTGGGTTTAATTTGCAACACAGCCATTCGCACCCGGAAGCTTTTCGCCCGTTGGTCTCCTCTCAAACAACGCCCATATTTTAAACGTGTGTGCACTACGTAGTGTGTTACGGTTCGAATTTCAGGCGCCTACGTAGTACCCTACGTAGTATTTGTAACACAGCCGGTCGGACTCCATGAGCGCGTTTGGTTTCTCTGCAGTGATCAGTTAGCCGTGCTGTTCTTGACGCCATGGCGAACAGAACAGTTAAAGATGCGAACAGTATACACGGAACTAATCCGCAATATCTGGTGGAGAAAATCATCCGGACGCGAATCTACGAGTCGAAATACTGGAAAGAGGAATGTTTCGGGCTTACAGGTGTGTGATAAATAGGCTATGCTAATGCTAATGGTGGTTAGCCGGAGTAGAGGCAGAGCTAGAGATCAGGACAGGCCGAGTTATGAAGCATTATAACAGGTTTTAGAGGATTATGATGGCTGCCTTGTTACATTGAGTAGTTTTTAAATAAAACTTGTAATATTTCAGGCTATTGGTTTAATATTTAATGAGTTAAACCCGAAAACTCTGGAAATAAACCCAGGAGATATGAACCTACGCTGGCATGAAGAGTCTCGTAAACAGTTTGTTGTTTTGTATCATAAGATAAATACTTTTTTTAGCTGAAAAGCTTAAAAACAGAATAACGTTAACCAAAAAAGTGTTTAGTATTGAACATATCAAGAATCTATAAAGCTTTCCCCTGACGTCTGACATCCAATGGGTGTTCAAGCCAAACCAGGACTTTTGATTTCACAGAATAACAGTTTGTAGAGTAGAAACTTCGTTTATTTCTGTATATAATCTCCCGCAACACTAATGCGCTCACCCCATTGGTTCACTAGTGCTTGCATACCATCAAGATTTAAAGTTTTCTCAATACGCCTTCCTTCATGTATGAAACACTGGCCTCCAAGGAACTCCTTAACAAACACCTCGGTCGGGCTCGTCATTCACGGACATATGGACGTACACTTTAAATGTTTTACTGCGGCTAAGAGTCTCGTCAACATAATGTCATTTAAGTCTTCTGTAGATGTTAATCGCTTTCATTCATCAGAAATTTCATCACTAGTTCCCTGTTTGACTTGAACACCCTTTACATCATTTACTTCATTCTAATTTTTTGTTGTTGAATAAAAATATCAATTATTTAGCGAAATACATCCAGTGATGTAATCCCACTCGAGAGTATGTGTTTCTAACACTATGTATGCAAAGGGGCGTTGGTGGCTCAGAGGGCTAAGGCACTGAGTTACTGATCGGAAGGTCGGCGGTTCGATTCCCAGCTCAGCCAGGTTGCCATTGTTGGGCCCTTGGGCCCATGTACAAACTTTTGCCCTCATCTGTACATCAACTTTTTTTTTAGTCAGCTGTTTAACACCTGGGTTTTTTTTCCCTCTCTCTCTCTCTCTCTGTGTATGTAATCTTCTGTCTTTGTCTGCGTGAAGCCGAGCTGGTTGTGGACAAAGCGATGGAGCTGAAGTTCATCGGCGGCGTGTACGGAGGCAACATCAAACCCACGCCGTTCCTGTGTCTCACCCTGAAGATGCTCCAGATTCAGCCGGAAAAAGACATCATCGTGGAGTTCATCAAGAACGAAGACTTCAAGTACGGAGATGGGTTTTATTCAGTGATGTTGAACGTTTGCTGCCGTTCATGTCTTGTGTGGAGATTTGCTTTGGTGTCGGGCTTCACAATTTGTAAGCGTAATCCATAATTAATATGCGTTAAATCCGTACTGGATTATTAAGGCCTGATTGATTGAGTTCAGAAGCAACCTTTTGAAGTAGGCCTCAGGGAATCAGTGGAAGGCTTTTCATCGTCTATACGGCTTTATCTTGTATACAGGGGTCCCAGGAGACTTGGGGCACGAGGCGGGGGACACCCTGGACAGGGTGCCAATCTGTCGCAGGGCATTCGCACATACACATTCACACACTATGGCCAATTTGGGAACACCAATTAGCCTAATCTGCATGTCTTTGGTCTGTGGGAGGAAAACTGGAGTACCCGGAGAAAACCCTCCAAGCACGCAAACTCCATGCACACAGAGACAGGAATCAATTTAATCAAATAAAATTAAACATTTTGTGATAGTGATTTAAACTGCGACGTTTAATTCTTAAATGTACTGCTTTGTATTCCAGGCTAACGCCAAATCACAGCACAAATGATCTCATTATTAAGATGATGTTTGCCAAGATTTGTTTATTCTTTTTATATCAAAAGTATTTTTTAAAAAAAAGGTTACTTAAATGATTGACAAACTGCATAAATTCCTGTCTGTTTATTAGCAGTAATTAACTACAGCATCTGTTTTGATTAAATAGTTATTACAGTTTAAAATGTTCTGTGATTAATTGTGCAGTGCTACCAAAAATATTACATTTACGTGCATGTATTGAAGGAGTTTAAAAATCTTTTTTTTTTTGTTTGTTTGTTTATACAGCCCAATTCATCAGATTTTCATGTTGAACTGGAAACTGTTTGGTGAACACGTTGATATGCGTTATGATTGTCACCGGGTTGCGTCTCAGATCAAAACCTATGAATTGATCTAAGGGTTGGAGGTGATCTGTACCTGGATGTCTTATAGGATGTATTATAAATAGGATATACAGTATGTGGCAAATAGATTTCCATGCAAACAATTGTGACATGTTAAGTAGATGTGGATGAAATATAAAGTACTGCAAAGACAGCATTATGTGTGATGCATGGTGCAAAGATGTCGGGTATATAAGTAGTGTATGTTGAGTATGGAAACGGGAAACTGTATATTAAAATTTACAATATACGCAATATTGCCCAAAGTATTTGCTCGCCTGCAATCACATGTATATGAAATTCAGTAACATCCTATTTTTAATCCATAGGGTTTAATATGATGTTGGCCCACCTTTTGCAGCTTGAACCCACAGGAGGCAAGTTCCTCCATGCCAAACTCGCTAATCCATGTTTTTATAGATGTTTTGTGCACTGGTGCGCAGTGATGCTTGAACTGCTGTGGGGTTGTTTTTCAGGAGTTGGGCTCATCCCCCCTGGTTTCAATGAAGGAATACCACAAGTGCACAAAGCAAGGTTAAGCGAGTTTGGTGTGGAAGAACTGACCATAACACCTTTGGGATGAAATGGATGATCCACGACTTCTTGTACAACATCAGTTTTTGACCTCATAAATGCGCTTTTAGAAGAATGTTTAAAAAGTCCCATAAACGCACTCCTAAACCTTGTGGAAATCCTTGCCAGAAGAGTTGACGTTGTTATAACTGTAAATAAATAGTGGGCCAAAATCTTATTAAACCCTATGGATTAAGAAGTAGATGTTACTCAAGTTCATATGCATGTGAAGGCAAGCGAGCAAATACTTTTGGCAATATAATGAATTTATATATTTATTTATTTTCCCTACATTAATTTGTATAAGAAACAAGGAGGTTGTCTCTTCATTGCTAAATCAAGCGAGGCCACGTTTAGAAGCTGAATGCAATGCACACACGAGATTTAACTCGGTCGATTTGTTTTGCTTTGTGTCCAGGTACGTGCGCCTGCTCGGAGCCATGTACATGCGCCTGACGGGGACCTCGGTCGACTGCTATAAGTATCTTGAACCCTTGTACAACGACTACAGGAAGATTAAAGGCCAGAACCGAAACGGAGGTGAGAGAAAAAACGGGTCATCACAGATCTATTCGCTAGTTAGTGTGGTCCGGTCCCATGGTTTGGTTGCCTGTAAAGCTGCGTGACTAGGTTTAAATATTGTTAGCTACCTTGATGTAATAAAGTTTGTTTGTAGAGTTGTTTAGGTCTTTTCAGAATTAATTAAATGTATGTTGGGTCTGGGGATAAATTCATATTTTGCAGGTTCTCATCTGAGATTTTATTTCCTCCCATATGGCCCCCAGTGTCAAAAATAATCATGGGTAAAAAAAAAAAAAAAAAAGATGTATGTGTAATTCTGTGTGTTGTCCGGGTTGGATTCCAAAATCAACGGCCACGACAGTTTACAGATACGAGATTTTGTGTTTGTTACAGTACAACTCTGAAATATATGACGCTGACCGTTTACAGACACACAACTTGTTTTTACAACTCCTCTGTTACACTGACGACCTGCAAAATTGCGCCCATGAATGTAGTGTGTTACACCACTGTCAAAAATACATCATCAAGGCCACATACACAGGCATTACTATCCGAGCGAACAGAAATCGATTCTGTGCATGTGCCCCGCCACTGTTTTAAACTCCTAAAATCTTACCTACTATAGTTAAAACATCTCTGTAATTTTACTTTCCCTTTTTTTACGCACAATTATTTTTGACAGTGATTTTATTCGATACTCCCAGATTGGTAATATCAGTGTTGTTCTCTTTCGTCCTCTGAAAAGATTACAGGTTAAATCTCATATTGATTTTCCCCAAATGCAGCCTCTGTCTGGTCCGTTTAGCGTCAGCCAGTATTATGCAGATATGACTTCACATCGAAACATAGATCATTCATGAGTATCGTTCTGTTTCTGGTTGCTGAATGTGAAAAGAGAGGAAAAAAGGGAGAGGGGGAAAAATATGTAGTAAAGTAAAATTAGGAGTTGGAAGCCGTAGTCAAGTAAAATTAGGAGTTGGAGCCGTAGTAAAGTAAAATTAGGAGTTGGAAGCCGGCTGATCCTGTGTCTAATGGGCAACTATGAATAATAATCCATCCCTCCCACATACACATGATCTGCCTGAACGTAGCATTTGGGCTTGTGATTTGTTTACCCTGACTTAAATAAAACATTCACTATATATACATAAAGACGTTTCTGAACCTGTGTTTCCTCAGAGTTCGAAATAATGCACGTGGACGAGTTCATAGACGAGCTGCTTCATGCCGAGCGCGTGTGTGATATCATCCTCCCGAGGCTACAGGTCTGTCTGTCCAAATTTCTATTCGAGTTAAGAATTCCATATTAATTCAAGCATGAGCCTGAAGTAACCGATGTGACTTTTGTAGAAGAGGCAGGTTCTGGAGGAGGCCGAGCTGCTCGATACACGGATCAGTGCCCTGGAGGAAGATCTGGATGAGGTGGAGTCAAGTGAAGAAGAAGAGGAAGAGGAGGAAAAGGTAGCAAGCTGAATTGCATGGCTAATACATTTACGATGAGTTTACTTAAAATAGTCTGTTTTCTGTTCAGAACTTTTATAACACAGATAATCACATGTCCCATGAAAAAAAAAATTATGAACACATAAGAGTGTTGTTTAAATACTGACAGCTAAATTACCTCAAGAAGTGGGGAGATTTTTGTGCTTGAAAAATGAAGGACAAAATCATCCATGTTAAAAAAAAAAAAAAAGGATATTAAAAATAATTCACATTGGTATCATATAGTTTATATTTACAAAAAGCATTTTCAAATTAATTGGAAATTGATTGATTACATAAAAATATTGCTTTTGTTTCTACAAATGCAAAGTATGTATATGTGGCTTCTAAAGCTCAGCTTCCGCTCTCTGATCGTTTCTAGCCGGAGAGAGTACAAGCACCAGAGCCACACAGACGGAGTTATCGAGATTTGGACAGACCTCGCAGATCTCCATCTCCTCGCTACAGACGAAGCCGTTCGCCCAGAAGGTCAGCATCTGACATATAGGACGTAATCAACTATATAGTGAAAAAGTTCAGGGACTTTTGTTAAAGTTTTATGAGTATTTTTGGATAAATGTCAGTTGTGTACTTATTCACACTGAGAACTGTTTGTTTTTTTAAGTACTGCTAGATATTTCTATTCTGCACCAGATTGAGAGAAATATTTATATATCTACTGAGTGTTCCTAAACATCCTGTTTAATTTGTAACTTTTTTTCCCCTTTTTCATTCACAGACGAAGCAGATCACCGAAGAGACGAAGGTACATATTTGCAAAAAGCCTTGTTTTTATACAACACTTTGTCATTTTTTAGAAATGCTATGAGGATGTGAGTCATGGAGTATAGTGTTACAGACCTGACTATGATTTTAATATATATCCAGTAAAAAAATGTATACACACTTCAGGAAAAGAAAACTTGTATAAATATTTTTGCTATATATATAATTATATTGTCATTATCATTATATTTATATAATATACATACATACAACCTCTGCTGGGATCGTCATTCATGGACATACAAACTACTTTAAAACGTCTGCACCATTCTGCCTTTTTTCAAGTCCCAGTTTGACTTGAATGCCGCTCCACAGAGCTGTCATTAAAGCTGCTATGGCTTCTTTTCAAAGATTATGAATATTTGATTTGTTCAAGGAAGTGCAAAGCAAAATTCCTAACAGATATTTCTTCCATACTGTAATGTAACGGACAGGTGACATTCATGGCTAATATATCAGGTTAAAGTGCATGGTATAGGAAAAAAAACATGAAGCAGGTGTAGAGTAAAAACAAACAGTACAGAGTGTTGTTAATGGGTGTCAATCAAAAGTACATTGTGATTAAGAGTGAAGGAATAAGTCTTTGTGTCAAGAACGAGGCTTGGATGTGGTTGTCGTTGAATTGTTTGCCTTCCCTTGTAGTCCGTCTCCCAGACGTGAGCGAGAGCGCGATCGGCACCGCAGCAAGAGTCCACGCAGACACCGCAGCAGATCCAGAGACAGGAGGCACCGCTCCAAGTCTCCAGGTATGCTACGTAAGTCTAATCCCTACAGTCTGGACTCGGACTCACTCCTC
Source organism: Clarias batrachus (assembly GCA_003987875.1). Lineage (NCBI taxonomy): Eukaryota > Metazoa > Chordata > Actinopteri > Siluriformes > Clariidae > Clarias > Clarias batrachus. The sequence continues at coordinate 72,128 of QMIH01000655.1, read as the reverse complement.
TCTTAAAGCTTTATTATACTGAAGGTCTGACTGACTGACATTAGATTCATCTAGTATGTAAATGGAAAATCCTGTTTATTGTGACTGATGTTTCTACTTAAGTTTGAGATTTTATTGTGGTTAATTTGTGACCTTAAATCAATAATTTCCCCCCCTTTTTTCCGGTATACTTCAGGTCATCACAGAAGCCACAGACATCGCAGTCACTCAAAGTCACCAGAGAGGTAACAGCACTATTACATATTGTTTCAGCATCTCTTCACAGTAACCTACATCTCTGTGGTAAAGATTGTTTCAGATTGTGAGATTCTGTGTACGTGTTTGTCATTGTTTTGTTTTTCACTTTTCTGTGCAGTCGCTCGAAGAAGAGTCACAAGTCAAAGAGGAAATGAGTGTCCTGGGAGATGTACTGTTTTTCTTTTCAGATGTACATTTTTTTTCAGTTTTAGTATTGCTTCTGTCAGAAATGTAAAAATTCATCTTGTGAATTTTCTCATTAGCTCATTAAATCCACAGTTGTTTTTTAATTCTACATGATCTTCTGTTTTATTCTTGTTTTTTTCCAACTTAAACAGAATTCTGTACCAATGGTCCAACTTTTTTTTTTCTATGTGGTTTTGTCTATATCATCATGTTGTCCATAACTTCAAAGTCGCACATATGGTGTTTTACAAGTTAGGGAAGTATGTTAAATTCAAATTAAAAGTGAAAACAATTTGTAATTTACCTTTGACTTGTATTTCATTGCTGATTAGTATATACACAAGATATTTCTTGTTTCGTATGGTCAGTCTCATTTTATTTGTTAATATACAATGGCAGCCAAAAGCATTAAAACAACTTGTACGACTGTTGGGTCCGACCATGCAATCCAATTGGATGAGAAGCATTTCACAAGTTGTGGTGATGGACGATAACAGCACTGGGACATTGAGCTACATGTATGTATCACCCCACATCCACGGTGTTCTACGGTCGTTAACTGGCCACTGACTTTTGGCTGCATACTAAGAATTTAAAACTATTTTCACCAATGTTAATTACCCTAAATGTCACCAGCGCCACCAGTTGCAGGTGTTTAGTTTCACTAGGATGGATGGTGGGAGGATATGTGTTGGTGGAGCAAAATAACAGATTAAATATACCACCAATGAATAAAACTAGGGAATTCTCAAGTGAATTGCAAATGGCTGTGGCAAATTTCTGTTCATGATTTTTAGGAAGCAATCAAGCAGGCGTGGATTGAGCAAGTGACTCCAGAATACTGCAGACAACTTTTTGACTCCCCAGCTGTTTCCAGCAGGTTTGAACGAAATAAAGGATGCTATCCAATTTATTGATTGTTGTAGAGCAGTTTCACTGCATGAAATAATGCATTCTTATTATCTTGGTTGACTTTTTTTTTTTTTTTTTTAAAGCCGAGTGTCATTTAAATATTGAATTTTATTGTTGTCCCAATATGTTTGGCTACCACTGTACATTCTTTAAATATTTAGGCCTGCAAGAACATTCACAAACGTTTGGAGGGTTGCAATGAGGTATTATGATTCGAAGCAGGTGAGGTCAACATGTGATTTTAATCATGCTTTTGTTCAAAAGCAGCATCCAGGAATGATGTAGTCCTTTAGAAGTAAAGGGGAGCATAGTATTGCCAGTTTGCAAATATTATCAAAATGCTTCTCCAAGACAAATAATGAATCCATAATCCATAGGTTCTCTTGGCACTTCTTGAACTTCTGTGATGCCACCATTAATGCCAAACCCTATGTAGAGATTTTTTCAAGCAAGATATGCTGCCTTCAACACAATATTTTCCAGGGACACCGATGCTTGTTTGAAGAAGACAATGCAAAACCATATTCTTCACAAAGAGAGGGTGCAAGTGTTGACCTTCTCGTCCTCAGTCCTGACCTGCATCCAACACAACATTAGGTGCATTCTGAAATGCCAAATGACGGTCTGGGAGTATTTCACACATTTGTTTGCAGAAAAAGCTGAGAAAATATATAAACTTGTGTTTTAAAGTGTTGTTATAAAGTAGTAGATTATATATAAAATGCTTTACTGCCCCAACCTTTTTAAAAATGTGTTGCAAAATTAAAAATTGGTAATGTGTATACTTTGAAATGAAAAAAAAAAAAAACTCATAACTTAGAATACTGTGCTGCTGTATTATTTCTAATGTATTTTGGCTAATAAAAAAAGACAACACTGGCCATAACAGAAAGTCACCAGAACACCCAATGCACCACAGCCTGCTGTTTATGGGGACCAGCAGACAGAGTTCTTGGTTGTTGATCTTACCTCCAGACTTACCAGGTCATAATCCAACCAAGCACCCAGGAATGTGTTGGAGAAACAAGCCCAAACCACAGAGTCCCTACCCCGCAACCCAAAGGTTTCACCATTAACTTTCCGCTGCCAGACACCATAGCATTCCTCCCGGGTTCCTGTGGAGCCACACCCTGAGGGGCCAGAACTGCCCTGGCAGCACAAGAGGAACCCAAAACCTAATTGTCAATTTTTTTCACAATTATCCATTTTTATTATACACTGTCCATACATAGCAGAAATGAACACTTCCTCATAAGTGGTAAGTCTATTTACTAAATATCATTTACCGACATGGATTTATCCCAATTATGATGGACCCATGTAACACATTTTGTGATATGCATGTAATCGCATTTCAAATGCATTTTTTAAACATCAACATGTTCTTCTTTCTTCTTCTTCTTTTTTTTTTAGCTTTTCTTAAAGGCTATCTAAGACAATTACACAAACTAAGTATAAAAAATTTTTGAAAGCCAAACCCAAAAGGTTTAAATTTTTCCTATGTATGAAGACTTTTGGGACATTCTGTATTAAAGCTTTTTAGAAACTACAGTTTTAAAACCTTATCAAAGTACATCAGCGCTCTGCTCACAGAATCTCCAAGGTAACTACTTCAAAAAAAAAAAAGGAACATCAGACATTTTTAAAGGTAGTGTGTGTGTGTGTGTGTGTGTGTGTTTGTGTAATATGTAATGTGACTGATCAAGGTACAGATAGACTGATATCCCATACATGGTGTCCCCCATGTCTCATACTCCCATGTGTAGACGGACTTCACACCAACCCCGACTCTTGACAAGCATAAAGTAATTACTTGAGATAAAAAAATTTATAAAACTGTATCAATAAATATGTACAATTTTCACACTATTATGTTATTTAAAAAATCTGTTTATTTAAGAAGTATACATCATTGTTTTTATCTGTAGAGATTTTATAAATAAGTACAAATATCACTTTTTCCATTCCAGGATGGATCACTCACTCACTCACTCATCGTCTATACCACTTTATCCTGTATACCGGGTCGTGCGGGGCCTGGAGGGGCCTTTTTTTGGTTTTAATGAAATGGGAAATGTTTAAATGAGTCCAAAAAAAGAAGCTAATAACACTGGGTACTGATTACAAGAAGTATCTGTGGAAATTTCTAGAAATATGTACAAACATGATTTTATTCTAGAATTATGATGATATTAAAGCTAATATCACAGTTCCACTCTGACCCTGAGAAAACTATTTCACTTATGAAGGATGGTGTAACATACAGGTGTAAAATAAAAAGTGATATTTTTTTTTAAAAAAGAGTCTAAATAGTAAAGGTACTGTGTATCTTAAACACTGGACTTTTATTATGGAAACCGCACACGGAGCCGCCATTGCAGCTTCAATAACACTTGCTGTGTTCAGTCTTGCACATCCAGCGTTCAGTTTCTCACAGCAAGCTTTATAAAGTGTGATATAAAGGATTCTGAGGGAACATGGGTGGTACATAACCTGCAGGAACGGTAAACCATTTCACTAGAACATGCACAGTTGGTCCTGTTTCAGTCGCCTGTGCTCTCTTGCTAACGATAGACAGCTAGAACAGTTAGCTACACAGTTTGTGCTGAAAGTCTTTGTGTTTGTGATATAAGATGGTTAAAAAAAAAGGGCACACACGTGTGTAGCTCTACATCATGTCTGTTTTTAGACATTTCACTGGAGGAGGAGATAAGGAGACTTCAGGGAGACACAGATACACAGTTATTCACTTGAGTTATGACTTAATAACCCGGAGCTGCTGAATTCTTCATTCTGATTGGTCAGGAGGTGAATTTCTGTCTCATCACTCCAACCCTTTTAACTGGAGAGTATATAATCTATTTTTAAAAATCAGTTGTTAAAATCCCTGTTTTTGGCCTTTTATTTCATGTAGCATGAATAACATATCTGTGCTTTCTTTGAATTTTTTTTTCATAATCAGATTTGTATCCATTTGGCAACATTTGATACTTTGTTTTAAAAAACTATATATAGCAACAAATCAAAGAGTGGATCAAAGCTTTGATGATTTATAACTGCCGTAACCTACGTAATAGGGGTTGGAATCACCAGTCACCTTTCAATACGATATTGTCACGATACCCAGGTGTGATTCGATTAAAACTGCGATTTTGTAAGTACAGTTGACTTAATTTTTGACTTAGGAATTGAAATTTTGCGAGATATCTGCCTCGCCTATGAAGCATTTTCAGCAAACGAGCAAACAAACTGAATCAGTTGTGCATGCGTCAGCGAGTTGACAGGTGTGAGAAGTGAGATGACTCTCTTTTTTTTTTACTTTTTTGATTTAGTGAAGACATAACACCATGGGTCTCAAGAATGTAATCAAGGATGGTAGCAGAAAGAAAAGAGAGCCAGTTTCAGTTTTTAAAGCAGCTGTTGCCAATAGGAATAATAAATTCTGCTTAAGTGAGTTGTAATGTCATAATTTCAAGCGGAGTTCATTTCATTTACTATACTTAATTTAAATGTCCTTTCTAAATGTTCTGATTTTTAAAAAATATACAAATATATGATTATAGTGTTGGAAATTGTTAATATTGATAACTTTACGGAGTGGGTGGAACATATTATCTGCATTTAATTTACGCAATACGAAATTTAACCTTAGGAACTCGTCTATGGAACGTATAAAATTTATATGGCGAGGTACCACTGTATTGAGATTTTATAAATGTCCTGATTCAGGATAAAATTTTCCCTCGATTTCGTTATAACTTTAAACCTCAAAGTTTGAGTAGTCAAATGTAGCCCATTTCTTATAACATTCATTTTCTCCCCTAAAAAACCAATCGAAGCAATACGAACTTCAAAAACAAGAGTTTAACATTTTGACTGAGCAGCACAGATCTCTGATGTCCACCACAATTATTATTTCTAAACAATCTTTCCAAATAATTGACTCGTACCGCAGGGGATGAACATGTGTAAATAGTTTAGAGTCCACCACCTGTAGGATTATAGAGAAGGTACGATGTTTTACCTCCTTAAATGCTTCCTTAATAGCAAAACTCAACTTGATAGTTAATGTGTGGGTTGATGGGCTGCAGGTGCGGACGGCTTCTAACGCACGCGATTTTCGACTAATTAGTGCTCGTGGTGTTATTGAGAGAAGCAAGTGTAATGAGTGGTTTCAAAACTAATCTGCTCACAGAGTTTGGAGAAAAAGGCAGATTGCAGGCTTTTGACGTGTGCGATTTTTGATAATGTAACACCATAAAAATGCATCTCGGTTTTGCCACTAGGAAGCTTCTGCACTGTACAGAATCTGTTATATTTAGGGCGGATCGGCAAATCCGAGTCACAGCCAATCAAGTCTGAAAATCAGCCAATTCTGGTCACTGGGTGATCAACCGGTTCATCTCTATAATAAGAGTAAACTGATAAAAACATTTTTAAAATATTTGAGTTAAGATGTTCAAAAGAATAGCAAATTCACAACTTTATTTTTTTTTCGTCGTAATTAATAACAGCAACTAACAATCTTAGCATTCTATAATTTATAAAAATTTGTAATCATTCACATTCACGCTGTTGTCTAAGAGGAATAAACCACAACCCATGACGAGCTGTTCTTGGAAAATAATCTCCTGGTCCTTGGTCCTTCCCATGTCTAATGACTACTAATTCTTTCAGATATAAATATTCATTAATACCAGTTTCTTTTTGCTCTCTGTAGCCAAAGTGGGTAGTGAGTTACAGGGATAATGGACTCCTGGACCCCAAACCCCAGAGCCAAACCCTTCATCCCGCGACAGCAGCGCAGCCTCTACCTTACCTGGAAATACAAACTCACCAACAAACGGGCTCTCCGCCGAATTTGTCAGGTGATCTCCCTTGTTTCCATCAAGAGCAGGCGTAGTATGTAACACGGTCGCATAATTTTGTGCTTTTGGGTGAGTTTTTGTGCATTTTTGTGTCCTCAGGGTGGTGCGGTCCTTTTCTTGTTCATTACTGTAATCGTCAACATCAAGCTTATTCTGGAAACGAGGAGAGCAGCGAGTGAGGAAGATCCTGCTCCAGATTACGGTACACCTCCATGTGCACTACTTTTGGGTCAATAGAATAGCTCTTGTAAGCATCAGAGATGAACTGTTTCTTGCTGTTGTAAGTAAGAACAGCAACCAGCATGTCTTTTGAATGTCATACAAATATTAAATATGACGATAAATGACTTCTTTGCTTTCTTGCTAACTGTACAAAGCCAAATATTTTCATCTGTTCTGGTGCTTAAATCACAGTTAACTACACAGATGGAGCGAAAGTCCTTCTTTTTCATTCCTGAAGTGGTTGCTTTGGACAAACCAGTTTAGATGGCGTTTAAGCAATGATGGCAGGACGTTTTCTATGGAAGGATGGTCATTTAGCATTTTTGGAAGGAGTCTCCAGTGTCATCAATTTGTAAGAATCCGACTTGTTAGACACTGAGCTGTCATCATCATATTTAACATTAATTCCTCAGACGATGCCTTGGCCAACATGGAAACACCTCGGAGACCAGCCAGTGGACGCAAGGTGTTGGACATTGAGGTGTACTCCAGTCGCTCAAAGGTGTACGTGGCTGTGGACGGTACCACTGTGAGTGGTTCTTCTTGTTAAGCCATTTTCTTTTTGTGTTCATTTGACTTCAGATAATCTTTTTGCCATTTGCGATATGTATAAAATAAGTTAAAAAAAAAATTATGGAAACAATCTGTTGATTATTGGCTGCTGTCTTCAGGTTTTGGAGGACGAGATGCGGGAGCAGGGCAGAGGCATACACGTCATAGTGCTCAATCAGGCGACTGTAAGTAGAGTGCAATAGTTCCTTTAACCTGGCAAGAAAAAAACACACAGTCTAATAGATTTGGTTATCGTACAACATTAAACTGTAGGAGGTTTCAATACTGAGTAATAGAATTGGGGTTGGTCATCTTTACAATTACTATATAGTGAGTCTTGTGTGTCCTGAATGTAAAGTTACTGTATATGATTGAAATCATGTACGTTGATGGTATGATGTTATATCCTGTAATGTCTTGTCTTGCCTGCACAGGGCCATGTAATGGCTAAGAGAGTGTTTGACACGTACTCTCCCCATGAGGATGAAGCTATGATCCTCTTTCTCAACATGGTCACTCGTGGCAGAGTCCTAATCTTCACCATCAAGGTCAACATTAGATTTTGGTTTCTTTTTTCCCTCTTGGATCTGTATTATGAGCACAAATGTAGTCAAAGCTGATTGCTTTGTCTTGTGTGCTTTAATCAGGATGAAGGAACCTTCCATTTGAAAGATGCAGCCAAGAACCTGTTAAAGGGCCTGGGCAGTCAGGTGGCTGCTACTCTTAGCTGGAGAGACATGTGGACTCTGGTTGTGAAGAAAGGAGGTAAGGCTGCTCCATTTGAAATGGAGAAATGCAGAACAAATTGCTGTGGAGCATAAGACATTTGAATGAACCATATAGAGCGAATAGCAACTCATTAAAGCTGTCTTTTTAGGTCAGGTGTATGGGGAGAAGCACTCGAAATCACCAGCTCTCTCCACCTGGGGAGATCCTGTGTTGCTGAAGACCGAGGTTCAGCTCACAGCGGCTGAGGGTACAGACCTGCCTTATCCGCTTGACTTTGTTTTTGTAACATGCACGTCCTGAATATCATGACACATGTAAAGGTACTGATGTGTAGCCACTGGAGAGATTATTTTATGTCTCAGCTATCTTTGAGCTGCGTGTTCATTAGAGATGGGAATCACCAGTCACCTCCAGATACGATATCATCACGGTACCCAGGTGCCGATTTACGTAAAATCGTGACTCCATAAATATCATGATTTTATTATTCGATATTACATTTGCTCTGATTTTGTTACAATTTTTCCATCTTTAAAAAAAGTTTAATGATTAATTAAATGTAGCTCGTTTCATATAACATTAGTTTTCTTACTTAAAAACCAAGCCCAGGAAACTACAAATACAAGAGTTTAACATTTAACTTAAAATGTTAATAATTAAAAAAATTAATTAAACAAAAAATTACATTGGTACTGATTGATACTTATATTCCTAAACAAACTTAGCAAACCTTTTCTTGTGCAATATGTTAACATTAGTACTTTGTGAAATATACAGTACTTGCTTAGAATTAATATTAATATGAAAGTAATGTTTATTATATCCTGCAGGTTACTTACTGTGCAATGTATTTTTCACCATATGTTCAGCAGTTGCGCAATATATTTTACTTATGAATCATTCCGCAACCTATTCTCAACAGCTGTACAATATGTTTATTCATTTGAATTTATTTATTTACTGTGCAATTACTGTAAAAAAAAAAAAATCTTTATTAGCTTTTTTCTTCCCCTATCAGTCAGAAACAGCGAGTCTACTGCTACGTAATTTTGTTGAGTATGCGGCTTCTAGCACGAGGGGCTTCTAACGCATTAGATTTTTGACTAATTGGCACTCAGTGTTTTGAGACAGGTGGGTTTGAGACTAAATCACTCCCAGAGTTTGGAGAAAAAGGCAGATCAGAGGCTTTTAATGTGCACAATTTTTGATAATGTAACGTCGTAAAAATGCGTTTCTGTCATGGAAGCTCCTGCGCTTGTTACAGTATCATTTATATCTGATCGGCCAATCACTGGTCTGGCCAATCAAACTGAAATCCAGGGAATTCTGCTCACTGGCTGATTGACCGGTTCATCTCGATTATAAATATGAAAACATATTATATATATTTTTTAAGCTATTTTTGGAGTCAATACCTGTATCGGCACATAAAAGAATTGCGATTTATAACTAAATCAATTTATTATTATTATTTTTTTCTCCCTCTCTCTAATGTCAGGAACATAAACACAATAACCATCAGCCATCAACTTTAACAGCATGTCTGTATGTGGTTCTGTAGAGGCAGAGTGCCACTGGGCAGATACGGAGCTGAACCGGAGGAGGAAACTCTTCTGCAGTAAAGTAGAGGGATACGGCAGCATCTGCAGTTGCAAGGATCCAGCACCAATAGAGTTTAATCCAGAGCCGGTATGAACATATTGAACTTTTCAGTCTCTTTTCAGATTATAGGAATAATCTATTTAAAAAAATCCTTTCTCTAATCTGTGCCAATTTCACAATGTGAATGGTTTTGCCAAGGCGCAACACACACATCATCGATTCAATTCACAGTTTCCACCATACTTTGTTTAGATGTTTTTAAAATGTTTTTTATGTACAATATATCAAGCATTGATACTGTATATTGAGGATTCTGAACAGAATGTTATGAGGTTAACAACCTTGTTCTTGTATTTTCAGCTTCCTAACAATAATGTCCTCAACATCCCAGTTGCCGTCATCGCAGGGAACAGACCAAACTATCTCTACAGGTTAGTTTTGAGCACAATCTGTTTTTTCTAATCCAATTTTCAGAAATGTCTGAGAAGCATATTAAGCATCACTCTGTTTATGTGTGTGTGTGTCTTCAGGATGCTTCGATCCCTCCTGTCCTCCCATGGTGTGAACCCCCAAATGATCACTGTTTTTATAGATGGTTATTATGAGGTATGGTGTCTCTTGTCTTCTCTACATTTGTCTCTTTCACACTTAAAATTAATTGAAGTCAGATTAAGCGAAGGTACAAATTCAGTGCTAAATAGGTCTCGCTTTAAAGTGCCTGAGGGGAAGTTACATAGAGAAAAGGTCAAGGTCCCACCGAGATTTGAATTCTCATAGCCGAATATAACACGTCCGGACGTTACATAAATTCTTTAAATTGCGCAAAGTATTAAAGTAAATGTTGACGAAATAGTCATAAAAGACAATGTCTGTGTCAGTTTAATTTCTGATGGCAAACTAGTCTCCGTCGCAACAAGGAATACGAGAATCCTCAGCTAAGGCTCAGTAACAACAGCTTTTAATTGTAATCTCTCTGGTGTTATCTAGCACAATGCAAACTGCATTTAAAAATGTGCACGGGCTGTAGCAGCAGATGGATAACTGTTATGCGTCTCATTTTGTAGTTACTTCTGTTCAAATTTACATTTGTTCTGAATTTGGATTTACTCAAACTTTTTTGATCTTATAGAACTTTATGACTTTATCAGAGAGGGTACAAGGGGCGTTCAGGTGAAACCTGGACTTTTGATTGTGCAGAGTAACAGAACACCGTTATGAAAGTAAAAACTCCCTTTATTTCTCTAAATAATCCCCTGCTACACTGATGTACTAATGCGCTAAGTGCTTGAATACTATCATGGTAGAAATTTGTCTCAGTACACCGAAGCCATGAAGAGACTTTGTCTGACACCCTGGCCTCCCAGGAACTCCTTATTTGGCATTTAGGAAGTGGGGGGGGAAGTAGGTTACGGCTTTACTCGCAAGAAATTTCATCAGAAGTACCGGTTTGACTTGAACGTCCTACATATTGATTTAGAGTCCTATGATTGATTGAGATTTCGTTTTTGTGAGAGAGCAAATTTTTAGTGTAAAGATAAAGTACTTTAAATAAAAATAGTACTTTCTTAATCCTGAAGGATGAATAAAGACTGATTCTTTTTAAATGTTTCACAAAGACTTCTATGCATATGTACAGGAGCCCATGGATGTGGTGGAGCTGTTTGGACTTAAAGGAGTTCAGCACACACCCATTAGCATTAAAAACGCCCGTGTGTCCCAGGTGATTGATCCGACCTGAACTGTTTTATATCCTGATACAATAACAGAATAATAATTTTAAAAAAGTCTTGACGGATACAATACTGAAAAGCAGTAATTAATTCACAATGTGCTTTTATTTTATAGCACTACAAAGCCAGTTTGACTGCAACTTTTAATCTCCACCCGGTGAGGATCCATTCCATCCAGTTTTAGGATCTTAAACCTTGAACTCTTTTACAGCAGTTTGCATGTTTATGGGTTTGACAAATGTTGTTTGTTTTTAGGATGCCAACTTTGCCATCGTCTTGGAGGAAGATCTGGATATTTCCATCGATTTCTACAGGTATGTGAGCATAGTAATGTTTGCATTGTTTGGTCGTGCTCACTAGAGGGCAGCAAGCTCCAGCAGAAAGAGTTGGAGATAAGAAGTAGTTTATTAATATTTGGAGAGCAGAAACTGTAGCTACAGAGACTCCTAGGGGTCATGAGGTGCTAAAATATTTATGCAGAATGTATCACGGATTGAAAAACTGACCGCATGGTTTATTTAACTGAGTGTACGATGGACAAATCGTGTGGACAGATAGACCATGTGACACCTGTACATAATGCTCAAAGTATCAAAACTATAATATTCCAATTTATAGCATGTTTTTTGTAACTCGATCATTTTTTTTTCTTTAGCTTCCTCAGTCAAACCATTCATTTGCTTAACGAAGATGACAGCATTTATTGCATATCAGCCTGGAACGATCAGGTGAGCATTAAAATAATAGTCTGGCCTTTATTTAAAGGTGCAATCATAGCACTTTCTACTGGGTAAATACCTAACCTCATAATGATGATATAATAAATAATACAAAATAATTGTATTTAGACTTATTTAATGACAGACAGCAAGGATTTCTTATGTTCTTTACATGTTTTAATGAATTCAGACACTTTATGAGAAAACGAGAATAAGATGAAAACAAACAAATCATGAAAATGAAGAAAGAAAAGCATATAGTGTAAGTGATATATACACATAAAATGGGTCTTTTAGTTATATTTTTTTAAATAATACATTTACGTTCTTGTACTTTGCATGTACAATCTGTGTATGGTAGTGCAATAGAAACTACTAGCAGGATTTTTAACATTGGCAAAAATAAGAATATAATGTCACAGGGATTGGGATTGGTGTAATATGTAATGATATGTAATATACACCAAGCAGCCATAACTTTAACACAGTAACATTTACAAGATCATGGGACGCCAAGGCTCACTAATACCTGTGGGCCAGCTTGTCTGGTCCGATCCCACAGAACAGTCGATTCAGCACAACTCCATGAAAAAAAAAAAAAGTCAATGCTGGCCGCAAAAGAACATCCAGTGCATTACAAGTTTACCTTGCACAGGCCCCAGCAGGCAAAGAGCTAAAGACTCCCAACCGAACATCCAAACTCTCCAGATCCCAATCTGATCGAGTCCCCATTGGATGTCTGATTCATCTAACAGCACCCAAAGGATCCGCTGCCAATATTCCGTTCCCAAAGTGCCAGAGCCGCCCATTTGGCACAACAGGAATCTACACAATACTCGGCATAATGTTTGGTGTTGTAATGATAATGACCATATCATTCTTGCCATTCTGAAAATAATTTATCGGCATCATTTAAGTCGTACAGAACGTTCTATACTATAGATTGTTCTATACTATCAGCTAAAAGATCTAACAGTACACACCAGATGGACTGTCCTCATCAGGACTAAGTCTTAGTAAGAAGCATATTCAAAGTTGCTACAGGTACGTGGTTATTGTGTGAATCACGGCTCTGTTCCGTGCCACGCTGTCCAGCTGGACGGATCCATCATTGTACAACACCTGTCAGGTTATAATTTTTATGAGAGTTACTAACGGTCCAAGTTTTCGTCCCATACTAAAGCAGTGCATTGTCTTTTTTTTTTTCCTCTTTTTTTTAAGGGCTACGAGCACACAGCCGAGGACCCGTCACTGCTTTACAGAGTGGAGAGTATGCCCGGCCTCGGCTGGGTCCTCAAAAAGAGCCTCTACAAGGATGAACTAGAACCCAAATGGCCCACACCTGAGAAGGTACGAATGCTATATTTTAACCCAATTAGTTTTAGGCAGTATTAGAACTGAATCAGTCATGTTACACAGCACACCTACACCTAGAGACATGCTCATTTCACACATTCTCCTCTCCGGCAGTTGTGGGACTGGGATATGTGGATGCGGATGCCCGAGCAGAGGAAGGGCAGAGAGTGCATCATTCCCGATGTCTCCCGCTCCTATCACTTTGGCATCGTCGGCCTTAACATGAACGGTTACTTCCATGTGAGTAAGGATTTTGCCAGTTGCTTGTCAGTCTACAAAGGGTGCACTTAAAATCGGAGCAAGAACGATGGACTGAATTGATGGGAACGCGTCTGATCTGCATTTGATGTGTTCTAAAAGGACATTAGCTACCAGTTGTCTCAGTGACTGAAACTCCTTGATGCTGAACAAAAAATAGCTCACCATGCTTTGAATTTTGTGAATCATCGTTGATGTGTAGAATCGATTCCAAAGTTTTTAATATTTACAATATCCATTTTGCATATGCATAAAAATTACGTATTTGTGAAATTTGATTCGTGCCAGGAGGTTAAAAAAAAGCCTCATATTGTTGTGTAATTCATTCTAATCCATGAAGAAATTATTTTCCGCTTTAGTATCAAATTGAATCTATTTTGATAATTAGTTCCTGCAGTCCAGATTATTGCCGTTTGTGTAGTTTTGATTCAGCTTCAGCTGCGAAATGTGTGTTGTATATTCGAAGTCATTTTTTCTTTACAGGAAGTATACTTTAAGAAGCACAAGTTTAACACCGTCCCAAATGTTCAGCTGAGAAATGTTGATGGGTATGTACTGTATGACATTTACTCATCAATTTTATTACATTTAAATCAAACCAGACTGATTTTACATTGATTATCTGCTTACATGTTCTGCGTTTGTATTAATAGATTAAAGAAAGACGCTTATGAAGTTGAGGTCCAGAATCTGTTACGGTAAATCCACTCGGTCTTACTCTCACATGTTGCTTTGGCTCATCAGAACAAACATTTATGATTTCTTTTTTATAATGATTAAATACTTTTATTTTAAATGTATGTCATTTTGTCTTATGTTCATTGACCTGGTCAAGAGAAACACATGTAGCAGCTCTTAGAAATAAAAATAATAATAATAATAAAGTTCATCATGGGCGATCATAATGACATGAGAGACGTCATATCAGGTTTGTATAATTGCAGTGAGGCAGAAGTTCTGGATCACAGCAAGAACCCGTGTGAAGACTCGTTCATCCCAGACACTGAAGGAAAGACTTACATAATGTTCATCAAGATGGAGCAGGAGACGGACACGAGCACCTGGACTGAGCTGGCCAAGGTACAACTGACTTTTATCAATAAAGTGTAAATAAAAAATAAAAAAAGTAACTCAAACTTTCGTATTTTTTTTTTTAATGTTTATGTTGGGTGTTTTAATAGCACAAAATATTTATATATTGAGAAGTCATCTAGGCGGCACTGTGGTGTAGTGGTTAGCATTGTCGCTTTGCACCTCCAGGGTTCGTGTGTGCGTGTGTGTGTGTGAGTGAGTCCTGCGACCCTGGATACAGGCTAAAGCTTTATAGAAAGCTGTGTGAGTGTAAAATAAAAATTCATCAAATTAAAACCAGGCACAAAAACACACCTTTGAATTTTTTTTTATTCTGTCTTGGCATTTTAAAGTATACTTTCATTTAATTATTAATTTTCCAAATGATGCGACTTTATTGCTGGTAGTACTTTTGTCTTAGAATTCTGCTTTGTAAATGTCTTTTCCATGTATTTCCTATTTTGTATATTTTTTGTAAAGGTGTGCATACTGCCCTCTAGTGTTGACTCAGAGATGTCACCCAGTGCAAACAATAGAATCTGAGGTTTGTGTTCTCCCCCTGTAGTGCCTGCATGTGTGGGATTTAGATGTGCGGGGCTATCACAGAGGCCTCTGGAGGCTCTTCAGAAAGAAAAACCACGTCCTCGTCTTAGCCGTTCCGATCTCTCCGTACTCGTAAGTCAGAGTCCATACATCTCGAAAGCGCTTGCAGCTCTTTATGTCGACCTTACATATACAACATATTCCCTACAGTGCTCGCAAGCCTGCGCACGTCACCCCTATTCACCTGGAGCCGCCACCTAAAGACGAGGCGGCCCCTGTGGAGCAGATCTAGAGCAGCTGCAGTCGAACAGGTCTTATTTAAACAAAGGCTCCCACTTGCACTGGGTCTGCGCTGAGAGAACCTTCAGGCCACAGCGTAAGCTGCGGCAGCTGCTACAGCTTCTCTCCTGGAGCATCCTCTGGTAAACGCTGCCTGTGTCGTATCGAAGCTGTTGCGTTATGTGAGTGAGAGGAATGCAAATGGTGAGTAGAGAAGCTCTTCTGGAGCCTGGAGTGAATCCTGCGTGTGTTCTGCCAGTATTGGGGGGGGGGGGG
>QMIH01000655.1:0-56568 GCA_003987875.1 Clarias batrachus | reverse complement strand
TTTTTTTTTTTTTTTTTTTTTCTTCCCTGAAAGATGCATGTCATCAGATGAGATAAAAAACGTTAAAAAGGTGGACAAGAAGGGACCTGATTTTTAAACACTACTGAATGCTTTTGGTTGTACTGAGTATCCATTTAACTTAAATCTATTTATTTTGAGGTTTTTTGGCAAGCAAGTGTGTTGTCTCATGTAAGTCCACGTAAATGCTAATAGGGCTCAGCTGTCGATGGCTGACACGGGTCAGGTGACAGTGTTACAACACGCCACACTTACATGCTAATGACTTTGTGGTTTCGTGCCCTTTTTGGACGTCACAGTGATTCTCACACATCAAGTATCACAGGAACTGTAAATAACCCGACAAGTGCCGTGATTTGGCCGGAGGCTTTCATAAAACATTCAAGCGATGTTACATCGTCATGTCTGGCTTTGACACACAGGAAATACAGTACTTTCAACTACAAAGTCAACAAATACCGTACGTCACTTGACCCCCAAACTGGCAAAAGCAGCGTTTGTCTGTCTCATCACTGTCATCATGAAACAAAGGTCTTAGGGAGATCTAGGAACACCGTCTTGAAATAAAGTGGTATGATTTTTCTCTTTTGGTTTGTAAAATCATTGTGTTTAGCTCTAGCAGTGTTTTGAAAGGAAAAACAAATATTATAGGTATATATTTTTGCAACAAATATTTTGGATTTCAGATGAGAGGTGGTTGTGTGCTTTTTATTTATTAATCACCTTTTTAGATTTATACAGTGCATCACCGCTCGAGGTGGAGTTTATCAGTTCAAGGCTACATCGTGATGCCGTCTCTTAGAAGAGAAATGGAGAAATGGTCGAGTGTTGGATTGATGTTGCAGCTATAGGCATTTTTACAGTCTGAAGAAAGTTCATGTACACTCCCAGTCAAAGGTTTGGACACAATCTTTGTTTTTTAAGGTTTAGATTTCTTTCTACACTGTAAAACAATCCTGAAGGCGTTCATCCAAAATATGCAATAATCTCCTTTGAACAGTTGATACTGAGATGCGTCCTGTAGTTCCGCTCTGTAAATCCTTCATAACGGCTCTGATCTGAGGTGCTGATTGTTCATTGGTGGCTTTTGATGAGGCTGGTGACTCTAAATGAACTTCTCCTCTGCAGCAGAGTTACGTTTTAGTCTTGCTTTTCTGGGAAGGTCTTCATGAGGGACCGTTTCATCATGGTGCTTGATGGGTTTTGCAAATGCACTCGACACAAAACAGCTGACCATCATGTCTTAAAATAACAACAGACTGTTGTTGTTACTTAATTACTTACCGCGATGTGTTATTTTATAGTTAAAAAAAAAAATCCAGTATTGTTGTAGAATGTAGAAAATCAATCGAAACTTGTGTCCAAACTTTTGACTGGTTTTGTTATATATTGATTGCTAAAGGACATCATGTCTACCTGAACTTAAATCGCACATCGAGGTTGTGTTATATTTTTGACTCATTCTTTACGATACTATACCCAAATAACACCGTTTCATATTTTTATCTGTCTTGTGTGATAATTATTTTTTATTTTAATGTAAGTGACTTGTACACTGTTTTCAAATCATTTATGACTGATATTTTTAAAACTATGAATCATAACGGTACAACTGGAACTATTGAGTTTATAACGTGTTCTACCACATCATATTATTTTGCCGAAGGAGAAAAAAAAAGTGCAATAGCTTTGTTTTCCCATTTCAAACATGATTGTTTGGAAATCCGTTTTGAGACACCACTACTCCTCAAGTCCTTTAAACATTTCTGGGTGAATTTTTCTATACTTCTGAATGTTGTTTTGTATTTTGCTGTTGATTCTTCTTTTTTAATAAAACGAAATGTTTTTGATTTTTTTTATTCTTTCTTCTTATTTAAGAATACATTAAGACAGCTTGTGTGTGAGGTATGTTATATTACCTATTTATGCTGATATTTACTCAAACATATAGAATAAATAGACATCATCGGAATGTAGCTACTTCAACAACTAGGTGTTCAAGTCAAACCAGGACTGATGAATTTTGTTGTGAATGAAGGCATAAAACTCAATGATATTTACAGAAGACTTAAACACAGCACAGTGATGAGACACTCAGCCAAAGTAAAATATTTGAACGGTGCAATCTTTTTAAAGAATTTTTAAAGATCTGTGAATGACAATCGAGTGAAATTGCTGATATTTGAAAATTCATGGGTAACTTGTTGACAGATTGCGGAAGAGACGCATCCATCTGTGGGAACTGTACACACACTCATTCACCAACACCACTTGCACATTATAGGAACTCGGCTGGGAACTATTTTCACATCCCCCCCATATAGTCCGGACCTTGTTCCAAGCCATTTCCGCATGTTCGGGTGATTTGAAGGAGTTCCTGGGAGCCTAGCGGTTCGATAATGGCTTTTAGTGATGGGTCGTTCATGAACGATTCTTTCTTTTTGAACGAGTCTTTAACGTGACTCAGAAGAACGAGTAGTCTCGAAGAGTGATGCATTAGCTCGCAAAGCATCGCAAAACCTCCATAAGTTATGTACAGGAAACCGAATCGAACGGTTCTCAATGACTCTTCCAGTCCGAGTTGTTCGTTCTTTTGTCACGTGACTCCCATAGACGCTATGTAGTGCAATAGATTCAAAAGAACGAACGACTCAGACTAGAAGTAATGAGAGACGAGCTGCTCATTCTGTTTTATAATAATGTCCTTATTTGCATTTTAATTAATGAAACTTGAGCCAAAATTTGTGTATGTAGACATGGTGAAAACGTAACATTTTATTTTACTTAATGTTTGATCAACACAACAAAATTAACTAAATGACTCAAAAAAAGATTTGTTCATTTTGATGAATGAGATTGAAGGAACCGAGTCACTAAAATGATTCAAACTTCCCATCACTAATGGCTTTGGTGTACTAAGAAAACTTTGTAGTTTGGTGTCCAAGCACTGGTGAAACACTGGGATCAGTGCCTTCATATAGCAAAGGATTATGTAGAGAAATAAGTGTTTTTTTTTTTTTTTTTTCTCCCTGAGTTCTGCAGGTGTAGCATTAACAACAAATAATTCGCAAGACAATCTGCTCTCATTTTTTTTTTTTTTTTCCTCTCACAAATGTTCTGTTGTTCTGTGCATCATCAAATGTTCCAGTTTGACTTGAACAGAATTATTTAATTTCCCTGGTTACAGTTAACTGTAGTTCCTCTATAAACCCCTATAATATTTTGCTTTTAATTAATATTTTTTTTTGGCCCATGTCTCACTGTGACAAAGACTATGAAGTTTCTACTGCGTCCTAAGAATATTGAACACAGCGAGAACAGCATCAAAATTTTAAAATATGCATTGATCAAGTTCGTACTACTTGCTCCCCACATCCCTGTCAGGTTCTCAATGCATCGATCATGTCGTCACTGATTTTCTTTCACGCACATGATCATGCGCTCACCAAGTCCCATGACACCGAAAAATGTTGTTACCATGTCCGATTAGTTTGCACCAGGCTTTTGCTTTGCTTTTCATCATGAAGTGATAGTGTGAGGATTTGGATCCAGTGTATATTCTAAATTCTCTGAACGTGACGGACACACTGATATCCTTCTGCAAGTCCACCATCAACATGGTAAGCACTAGAAGAATGTAATATGAATTTAAGACGTCTTCTACAACATGGCATGGACCTGCCATGGTCATAGCACAAACCTAATTTTACAAATTCCTTGTATAGATGTACCTTGTATAGAGATCCCTAGGAAGCAAATTTCTATACTTCGAAGATTTTAATAGCTGATTGATACTCAAAAGGGTTTGGTGTGTGTGTATTTTAGTCATGAAAGTTGTGTACACATTAGAACAATGTGAGTCACTGCACTTCAGGTGAGCACAGAGCACCACAAGCAAATCAGTTCTGAATAGGTAATCGTGTGGGCATTGAAATCCAAGCAAATTTGCCCTCAGGTGGGTTGCTGATGTAAATATAGTTGGTTCTGTGGATATACT
The DNA here is from genome assembly GCA_003987875.1 of Clarias batrachus. NCBI lineage: Eukaryota > Metazoa > Chordata > Actinopteri > Siluriformes > Clariidae > Clarias > Clarias batrachus. The sequence goes on along the minus strand of QMIH01000655.1, from coordinate 52,553 downwards.
GTATGTGCATGGAGGTTTTGGGCTTCACCGATTTAATGTCTCTTTTCTAGTGTAAAATAAAAAAAAAAAAAAAGCATAACATCAAAAAAAAATCTTTAACAGTTCCTCAGTCAACTTAGAACGGGAAATAATCTTAGTCCTAAATTTTACGTAAGCTTTTCTTACTTTCTTTCTTTTGTCTTTTTAGAACAAGATTTAAGTTTTTTTCTTTGTATTTTATTTACTCTTTTCTAATAATTTCTTTTTCTATAGAGTAATTTTACAATATGTTTTAATCCCCTTTAAGGATATTTCTTTAGGACAATTTTCCCATTACAGTAAGATTTATGGTAAATGTCTTTCCCCTTTTACAATTTTTTTTTAATTACTCTTTTATAGTCTCTCTATTTGCTCTTTATGGAAGGTTTCTTTGACATTAACCGTAAACTTTATAATATTGTATTTGTTTTTTTTAACTACTATTTAATTTTTATTTGTCCATTACTGTACGTTTTATAGTATTTTTAATTTCCCTTTTTAATTTTTTTACAGGAAGTTTTACAGTAGGTTTTTTGTGTTGCCCTTTTTGCAGCAATGGTTTTTGTATAGCAGCTTATGGTTTTATGAAATGTGATTTTCCTGGGCTTCTTTCATCCTTAAACACTTTTTGTATGAGGAAGCAACATATACGGTATAGTAATACTATAAAACAATAGTAATACCATAGTACAATAGTAGTGTGCACTATTTATGTGAGCTATTTTCTTGCCTAATATTTCTTTACATTTTAATTGTTTTCTGATTGGCAGCTTTAGTTTTTGGTTTAGCATTAGTTTCCCTAAAATTAGTAATTTGTGATTTTCACTTTCCACCATGTTGAAATATATCTCCATGACAGAAACAGCAAAACAAGGAGAACTCACAAACTCCAGATTAGGTCTATTGGCATCTGTTGAAGTGTTTTATTTATGTTTTTTTTTTTTTTGGACTTAATTTTAAGATCTGGGCTTTTTCAGTTCCTGGCTGTACTTGTTTTTTTTTTTTTCTATTGATGGGAAAACTAGGCTGAGTTCCAGACTAACCCTAAATCCAAGGTCTTTTCCCCTTTTAGTTCCACTGCTTTATTACACAACTACACAAGTTGCTTGAAAGCTGCTTGTCGTATGCGGATGCAGATAAAAACTAAGATGACGCATAATATATAGACTTACACATGATGTCTATTAACAGCAGTAAAACAAATAGTCTGTGCTCCACTTCTCATTTAACTAAGAACCAAGCTCATTCATCAATAACATTTCTTCAATGCACTTGTATAAAATGTATAGCCAATAGACTTTCCTTAGATGAATAAATATAAAAAGCTGCAGATGATGAAAAAAAAAAAAAAAAAACGAGCAGACATTGTTTATTGATTATGAAAATGAATGTGACACCTGTCATATACAGTAATGTGGTTCTTGCTTTTTACAGTTATTATAGTTGTTCATTTAAAGCTAAGTTATTTTCCTCTACATGCTTGAGGTGTAAAGGCATGACCACTACCATGGCATTTAACATAATACATAACAAAGTGCATAGAATGTTTTACATTTTTAACTAGCAGTTGTTGCATACACTATAGGAAGACAGTTCTAAATCTTAAACAACCCCTCATTTCTTTTATATTTTTCCTTCCAAAGAGACGTACATTCTTGTATTTGTAAATGTGGTTTAGAGTAAAAATTCTCCAGGCTTCCTATAGGACCTTTTTGGCTTCAGAGCAATAGTTTCAGAGGAATGTTTTTGTTTGTTATCCACACATTGAAATATGAATCATGCAAGAAGAAAAACCTATCTAACATAAGGCGTGAACCATTGAGAAATAGGCGCAGATGATGACAGATGATCAGGCTAGTGATTAGTTGGAACAGACGAGAGGGGAAAAGAGGTTGCTGCTGGGGTTGTTACATAAACAACCAATTTTAAGTTGTATCTTTAGGCACTCTGCAACCTGTCGCAGTACCTGTTGTGTTTTCTTTAATTTATTTTAATAGTGCAAAAATGAGAGGTGGTTCAAGACTTTTGCAAAGTAGTTTACAGCTATACAGTATATTAATGTTTGAAAGTTTAGAATCACTCCATTTGTGTTTGAAAGGAAACACTATTTTCCAAACGAAATAACATTAAATTGGCCAGAAATACAGTGTTGGCATTGTTGTTGTTGTTGTACATAATAGTTTTTATATCTGGAAACTATTATGTTTTTAATGGAATATCTACATAGTCATACGAAGGCCCATTCTCCTGACCCATCAGTTCTGCGTTCCACTGGCTCATTGTGTTTAGATGATCTTATTATGTTAAAAGCGTAATTCATTTTTTAAAACCTTGTGCAATTATGTTAGCACAGTTGAAAATCATTGTTCTGTTTGGATAAGCTGAGTATCAGGAGCATCCGCATTTGTGGGTTTGATTGTGGTCTCAAGATGGCCAAAAGTGCAGTGTTTTTTGTCAATTTATTGCTTCAAGAAATTGAGGAATGTAAGGAATTCCCAAGTAACTGATGATGTCTTCCAACGGTGTTTGTACTTGAGACTAAAACCAGCAGGGTCTTTAGTAGAGAAGTGCATTCTACACAGGTCCTCAGCAAGCAGTTTTATTAAATCGTCCTCATAAAAAAATAAAATTAAACCCAGTGAAGCGGGAACTTTAGGATTGCTTCTAGGCAGAATTTAAAAGAAAAAGCCATATCTTTTACTAGCCAACAAAAGGAAAATTGGTAAGAGAACACAAACAGTAGACAAAGAATGAGTTTGGAAGTGTTATGGGCAAACAGACCCAGTTTTGAGGTGTTTGCATCACAGAAAAGTCCCCCTGTGAGGCAAAGAACAAGTGAAAAGCTGCTGAAGTAGTGATTTCCGCTATCGGTCAGAGTTCTTTGGTGCTGGCAGTGGAAAATTAGTTTGGAGTAAAAAGAATCTTAAAGAAACACTCCATTTTGCAAGGCCATTCCGTACCATATGGATGGTAGTAGACTGGAATAAGTGTCACCCTACACAGTAGAAATGGTAACCAAAAGCATCAATTGAAAAATATGCGGAAACAATTTGGGGATGAAACAGTCAATTGGAATTCTGTCTATAATGGATTGGCTACCATATAGTTGATCTCAACCGCTTTCCGCTGTTATGGGAGCATATTGACCAGATGATTTTAAAAAAAATCCATCAATCCAGTCCAACTGGGGAGTTGGAAGGTGGAAGTGAAATTTCTGCAGATTACATGAATAAACTGACTGCTAAAATTCCAGTGATCGAAAAAGCTATATTTGCTATAATTGCTGCAAATGGGGGATTATTTGATGAAAGCAAAGTTTGAAGCTCTAATTTGTTATTTTGAGTAGGAATAATTTTTTCCAACATTGTCAATGTCTAACTTTAATATAAATGTTTAAAAAATTGCAATGTTTTTGATGAAAAAAATTCAAGTAATCTGTGATTCCAAACTGAACAGAAGTGTATTTATGCTGATCATTGTGTGTATGTCTAGCACATATTTTGTGTTATAAACTTGACTTATTTCAAATCTATTGGATAAACATTCCCCATTGTACAATAACTATGTGATGGCCTGTGTAACCTTCATAGGGAGCAACGAACTGTTTGTAGTCTTCAGAGCTACAGAGTGCAATGCAATCCAGCAATGCAATCATTATGGGGCATTCACTGTATAGGAAGTCACACTGGCTAGCACTGTTTTAGATGTCTGGGTAGAGAGCCTGACTGACTGCTTTAACATCACATTTATCAGCAGTTTAATCTGGCTCTTTACCCAACATTCGAAGTTTAAAAATAAGATTGGCTAGCTTAATCTCTATATGGTAAACTATATATTTTCATGTTTTAATGTATCAAAGTATGTTACAGGAAGAAAAGCCCATAAATAACTGTTTATCTTGGTCATTGTTTTCTGATTGTCAGAATTTAGCTATATTGACGGGTAATGTATTTTCCTATGCTATACTACAGTAATATTTTTATAGCTCAGAACATACAGTACACTGTGGAAAAAGTGCTAAATCTAGAAGTCTTGAAGATGCTTTGGCTTGGTTGAACGCTTTGTTCTAAGTATAACCATGCAGCAGAGTGTCTCCTTATCAGAAAGGCTTCCACATAGAATCTCTCAAGTTAAAAACCCTCAATTATCCAAAAAAAATCATGCAGCTTTTATCATCTCATCTTTATCCAGGTAAAAAAACAGGTAGAAGGCCACAATCACTGCTCCAGACTAAAAGATAGAAATAAAAGTATAAAATGATCCAACTTTGTAGGTGTGAAGATGTTGACAACATTGACTAAATTGATTACAGTGGAACCTCGGATTGCGAGTAACTTGGTTTACGAGTGTTCCGCAAGACGAGCAAAGATTTTTAATAAATTTTGACTTGAAAAAACGAGCATGTCTTGGTTTACGAGGGCAGAGTTTTTTGACACCGACCCACACACACACACTCTCGCCTTTACACCGCCCCCCCCTCCAGCTTCACACAGACGCACATACTCTGCTCTACACAGAAACTCTGCTCTGTCGCTATTCTTTTCAAAGGTAAGGTGCTGGTCATTTTGTTTTTGTTTGTTTGTTTTTTACTTTACAGCAGTGATTCCGTTAAAACAGTGTTTTCATTGTGTGTATGTTTGTTGTGAAACTTAAAAAGCGAGGTGGGGGAGAGAGGAGGAGTTTTACTGTGTAAGACGAGGCGAGGGAAGGGGCTGATTCCACACACACACACACACACACACACACACACACACACACACACACACGGTGCCCAATACACTTATCGGTTGGTATTTATTTTGACTTTTTTTTTAAAGGTAAAGTGCAGGTTAATTTGTTTTATTTTTACTTTATATGTTGTATTAATTATTTTTCTGTATTTTTTTTTTTGGCTGTGGATCGAATTATTTGAGTTTTCATTATTTCTTATGGGAAGATTTGATTTGGTTTACAAGTGTTTTGGAATACGAGCCTGCTTCCTGAACGAGTTATGCTCTTAATCCAAGGTTCCACTGTACATGGAAAACTCAGTTATGTTCTAAATTTACCTCAGTACCAGCAACCCCTGCTGCGACAGCTCCCAGAATGTAGAGTTTTTCATCTAGAGCCCACTCAAGCCATTTAAAACAACCCTAAAGACAGAAAAACATTTACTATGAATTGACTAGCTTTAATGTATTATATCATTTTATACCAGAACTTTGTTTAATTCTCTGTTTCGTTTGGTCAAAAGATGTTGATTCGTTTTCTATAACAGTAGCTCTGACAATAATTCTGGCTACAAGGTTTATATTAAAGTGCTTGTTTTGGTAGTTATTGTTTTATAGTAAAATCTCAATATTAACAGGTGTAAACAATAAATGTAACAGTTATGGTAAAGTTTTCTATGATGAAACATTCATACCACCGCCGTATGAATTGAATAACACAATATATCAATTATATACTGTACCATTAAACTGGTGACAAGGTCATGGGCGCCCAAGGCTCATCTAGGTCTGTGGGGGCCAAAGGCCAGACTGTCTGTTCTGATCCCACAAAAAAGCCAACGGAACACAAATTGCTGATAAATGACAATGCTGGCTATGATAGAAAGATACCAGAACACAAAGTGAACCACTGCCTGCTGCATATGGGACTTAGCAGGCAAAGAGTTCAGGGTTACTCTAGTCTAACAGAGCATCCATGGAATGTGCCAGCCCAACAAATCTGATCAGCAGACCAGAACCTCACAGCGCTCAAAGGGTCTGCCACTAAAATCTTGTTACCAGACGATTCAGTACACCCCCTGAGGTCATGCTTTGATGGGCAAAAGCTGCCCACGTGTCTCATGGGAAACTTACACTATACTGAGCATAATATGCTTCTGTTTAAATATTATGGCTAATTGATGTAATAAGCTATGTTTGGATAGAATCTCCCATGTCAGCAACCTAAAAGGGTTTCCACTGCTTATTCTGTTAAGATTTTTAAGCATCACAAGTAGTTTTAGCAGCATGGTTCCTCACCTTTACCATGCTGTTCTTGGCATTCTGCAAATCACACATCAGTGTGGTGTTTCCACAGCAGCTGGAAGGATAACTCTCACCATAGAGCTTAGAATAATAGGATCCAACGAAGTCGGTGTAGTTATTAAAACCACAGCAATCCAGCTATCATGCAACAAAACAGAAGAGATTAAATGAGCATGAATAGATGATAAAGACCTGATGTCGCTTCATGGATACATGGCTAAGTACTAATCCAAATGCCTAAATGTAAATGTACTAATCCCAAAGCGTCACAAATGTTTTCGTTCCACTTTCATTCCAAATTCACTTTGGCAGTTTATTTAGCAAGACAATCTTTAATCCACATATTATTTTATCCTACACTACAATGGCACAAATATGATTGATAACTGCGAGGTTGTGCACTGAGTCGTTTATTCGTTTAGAGGCTTTTCAATCATGCCTGAGCCGTAGTAGGATATACTCTTCGATTAAGCCTTGGTTTACCGTTGTCATGGTCCTGTTCCACAGTTCGGTGAAGTGGAAATGCCTCCCATATTGATTCTGCAGGGCAGGTCTTGCCCATGATCTTAGATATGTTCCAATCTGAAGGAAGAAAGGGGAAAAAACATAGGCAAGAATTGATGTGCACTCACATCTCGTTTTCCTTATCGTTTTTGCATATGGCCGTCAGTGAGCCCGCTTAAGGGTATTCATCCAAAACAAATACGGACTCGAAGTAGTAACACCAGAGACGATGATCTTTTGTAGGTTCTGATCGTGGGGAATTTACATATATATTGATGCATTTGGTTGGGAAGCTTTCAACCAATTATGTTAGCTCAAATTATCATTTCATGCAGCAAACCATCCAAACGTATACACTGATGAGGTAACTATCTGGCAGAAAATGTGTGCCAGTCTCTCCCTCACTCTTTGTTTCTGCTGCTGCTTTGGCTAAAGTGATGAGAGGGGGGAAAAAACTGACATTCTGTGAAAAAGATGGATGGATTGGGGGAGTGAGCGAGCGTGCAAGAGTGGGGGGGGGGGTCATCACGCTGTATGCCTGGGGGGACGTGCAGACAAGCGGCAATTAAAAGACCCCCCCTCCGACGGCCAAGAAGAAAGCAGAGGAACACAGATCAGTAGGGTTATTATGCACTAGCTCGACTAATCCATCACCATCGACGATGGCAGGACAAAGTGCTGTAGGGGAAAGTGAGCCCGCTAAAAGCCGAGATCGCTAACGCTGTAAAGTAGAGAGTGCAACTCATAACGGGAACAGACCTTCGACCTACTGAAAACAGCATTTTCCATGTCGGTACAGACAAAGAAGACTTGATACTTCACAAATATAGCAATATGGCATATTTAATGTGCTGTTTTAATGGTATGCTGCAACAGCATGCTTTTTTCTTTTTGTATGGAAACAATGTGGATTGGAGAAACGGTTAAAAAAAACATTTTTTCAGGCTTTCAATATGATATGTTTCTGCTAATTTATTGCGCTCTATCAATAAAGTATATTCCCATAAGGTGAGCAAAATAGTCACAACTATTCCTTTGCACACTTGTTATCTCTGTCCATACATATTAGGTTTCTGATTTATTTTTCAAGCGTCAGATTGCGGCAGGAAAGAGAAGCGGCACCGCAATGCATTTAAGCATGTCAGGACTTATCACTCTCACCAGTTCTGATTATTCAGGTAGATGCGTATACTGTTCAAATTTACATTACAGCGATATTGTGATGCATCCGCAGTCCGTATTTATCTAAAACGCAGCAGATGCAGCCAGTTACAGAGAAGCGTATACATTATTAAAATTACAATTTCGTTTGGCACTGAACTGAATAAATGGTCATTCGTGTGTCAAAGATGGTGACAAACAGCACATTAAATGAGCTTTTGCATGCCTAATGTCCCCCCCCTAACAGTTCAGATTGTCCATAATTCAAACATATGTCCTTCTCAGGTCCTTCCTGTTTGCTAATGAATAGCCTTAGCAGAATTGAATAAACTATTCATTCAGATGGTGATGTGTAAGAGTCAGGAAAGTAGAATAATTTGCAGCAAAAATAATGGACTATTCGCAGTGACATTAGATCAGAAATAAAAGCAAGCATTATGTGTGACCTATGCTATAGGAATTTGCAAAAAAATCTATTATACGGTATACATCATTAAAATGCATACATTATTTTCTGAAACTGCTTTCCATCATTCACTCAAAATTGTTGTACGTAGGTTTCACTAAATGGCCACAGCAATATATGTATGTTAGGATGTTTTGCATATAAATGCTTGAACTTGAGTTGTAAAGGTGAAGCTTGAAGGCAATAAGAAGCAGAAAGCATTTGAGACATCGCCAAGTCCTCATAGTTAAAGATGATCAGAAAAAGAAAACAAGCAAATAACATAGACAGGAACAGGAGCACAATCTCACGAGGAAAACTTACATATGAAGAATAGGCAAGGGCAAACAATCCAATAGCCAGCTCCGCAACTAAGATGATGAGAATGATGGAAAGGAACTGTATGGGGGGAAAGTAGAGATTTATAATGAGCCTAGATGTACTACCAAGTAATTAAATGCATCTGAGCTCATATGGCAATGCGCTAATGTATAGAAGACTAGAAAGCATTGTACATTTACATTTACATTTTGTGCAAAGTAATTACATAAGGATTAATTAAAAGGATTCATTTAATTACAATTTTACTAAAAACTAATTGATAAAATACTAATCTGCAATTCACGTCTTTATAGTACATGCTTGATAATCTGAGTGTTTTTCATTACCCATATCAGGAGACATTTGCTCTCTTTTTTTGCCCCAAAGCAGCCCAAAAATCCCAGCAGGAACATTACAATTCCAATACTGATGAAGTACATGTCCACATTGATGATGTTCATGGTATGTACAGCGAACACCCCCAGTACGTTAGAACCCAATACGTCTGACGTACACTGCATCCAAAAGCCCACTGCTATCAAGCCTCCTCCTCCGCTCTGTAAAAAAAATCAAATGTAGTATCAAGTAATTTTGGGAATTGTACTTTAATTGTTAGTAACACTTCCAACAAATGCGGCACGGTGGCAAATCTTGGGCCTCGGGGTCTTGGAGTTTACATGTTCTACCTGTGCTCGGTGGGTTTCCTCCTGGTACTCCGGTTTCCTCCCACTGCCCAAAGCCATACAGGTTAGGCTAATTGCCTGTAGTGTGTCAATGACCGTGTGAGTGTGAGATACGGGATAAAGCAGCATAGACGATGAGTGACATCCGCCAAATTGAGCATTCATAATGCATTATATTATATTAACACTTAAGTATAACCATATAAGCATATGACTAAAAGTTTGGACACCCTAATTCCATGGTCTTTCCTGCTACATACTGAAGGCAGGTGTTGTTTTTTAACTACATAATGTCTTAATGACATATGTCTTAATTCGTTGTTTTGAAACTAGGAAAACAATTGACAAAAGTTTGGAGGTCATCTTCCCACCCCAAAGCTGATCATCCCAAAGGAATTTATTAATTTCATACTCCAGCAGGTTGCCAGAAACTAAAATGTTGCTTTATTAATGAACATCATCCCTTTAAACATTTATTTATACCAGTAGTCTTGTGAAATGCCTGTGAAAAGTTCCTGCATATACATTATAGCAGCTATAAAAATTTAGCCTGTTTGTCTCTCTCTCTCTCTCTCTCTAATTGTCATGTTACATAGAAATTCTCTACACTGAAGACTTTGGCATAGTGGAAAACTCTTACTTCTTATGGAAGACTTTTTATATAAGTACTGTATTAAATAAACATTAGTATTAGTAAGTTAGTACTTACTACTTATGTACTTAATATATAACTTTTATATATTATATGATCATCAAATACAAAACTTGTGCAAGCTGTACTGTAATAGAGATCTAATCAATACCTTCAAACCAAACATTTGAAATGTCCAATCTTACTGTTTTAACCGCAGATATCATAATACAATATGTAATCTAATATTCTGAAGTTACACATGTATATACTCACTCCAGGCCATATAAGGTCTTCCTTATATAATATATAATTAATTAACCAGTGTGTAAGATTAAATAGTGGTTATTCAGTTTAGCTAAACTCATACCAGAGTTGTTCCCTGGGCCACAAATTAGTCCAATATGCCAACGTGTTGTGGTATATAATCATCATTAACAACTACCAAATACTGTCTTATACAACAAATACTGTCTTATTCTTTACATTTCGCAATGGCTTTATTTCATTACCATTTTTATCACAATACCCCTCAGGCAAGGGTGCAGCAACACGTGGGCCATTAATTAACGGTCATTAATTAATGGTAAAAAGCTCTATAACAAACATATAATGGTCTCTCTCTCTGTGTACATCATGGGCCTGGAGCATCATGTACAGTATAATGGTGTAACCTTTCTAACTGGGGTGTAACCCAGTGGCACTATACATATATCTGTATCTAATTAGTGTTTCAAATATTTGTGCCTGAATCTGTTTTAGGTTTAAACCTGACGTACGTGTTGCCAAATCTTTTTTTGTTAGACATCGCGAGTAACCTCTTGTAGCCGGAGGTCTAGAGAGAGCTGATTGGCCGAGCTCTCTCAGAGGGGAGGGATGAGAGGTACTTAGTGCTCCCACATTAATCACGGCTCTACAGCCAATCAAGGGCGTCTGTGAGCTCGCGCGAGCGGAAGGAGCGGATAGCGCTGTCCTCCGAGTGTGTTACTCCGCCCCCAACGATGCATGAGCGAGCAGTTCAAAAACAGGCGGGCGGCTAGCATTAGGTGGTTTGGAGGAAACACGTGATGGTCTTTAGCCCTTCTGACTGAGTGGTAGTAGTAGCTTAATGTGGACGCCCCCTAGTGACGGGGAGGAATTAGACGTGTAAATGTGCGTGTAATGTTGTCTTTCTTTGTCTCGCGAGCTTCATATCTGCCCTCTCGCCAGCATAAAAAAAAAAAATACTCTCGCTCAAGAGTCTTACAAGATACAAGTCTCAACATACACATCTTGTCTGAAACACATCCTATGAAAAGACAAGAAAAAAGGTGTCCATTCTGAAGACATTTCTGTTCACTCCTGTTTGTTTGAAAAAAATTAATCAGTATATATTTATTATGCCCTTATATATATCAAGCTCTAATTCATATTTAGATTTATTGATTTAATTGAGTCTCCAGCAATGAAATAAATAACCTCTTAATATGACCAAGTTGAAATGTTCCGTAAAGCATGTTGAAGTCTGGATCACTTTTACTCCATTTCTGTAGCCGACGCGTACAGTTTAATGAGAAGGTTGATCTCGAAGTGTGAGTTCAAACATGGTACTGTAACCATGTCTGAAACCTGACAGTTTATGTCAAAAGCAATCATCTGTCACGGCCATTCCCCTGTGATTGTGCTGCATGTCCGATAAAGCGTACATGTCTCCACGGTCCGTCCCCTGACATCAATTTTAAAGTGGCTTCCAGAATAGTTTATGCATGTAACCACGTGACATTTTTCTCCCCACCTGCTTGCGATAATCAACACAGCTCACAGCTAAACAAATATGACAAGCATATTACTCTCGACTTCCTATCTCCAAAGGCTTCCTGCTGCCTGTCACAATCGTTTCTGCCATTGTCCTTCCTTTCAGCAGAAAAGCCTATAGAATTATAAGAAAAAACAAAGTGTGGAGGATTTCAAGTTGCATAAAAGATATTACGTGTAAATTAGATTATGGAAATAGATATATGCAAAAAAACAAACAAAAAAAGAGTAAAGAATGGACAGAACAGCAAAAGGGCAGGGAGATCCCCAAAGCACAGGACCTGGATGAAGTGGACCAAAATAGAAACCCTGCCATGCTTGAAGGAGACGTATAATAGAAGTGCAGGTACCATACATCAATAAATAGAAGAATTTGTAATCCTGGGACTCTCAAGCATGAGTGCAGTATGCATTTTGAAACAAATTGCACCTGCGAGATGCTTTTCTAGGAAAGTAGAAGCTATTTGGATTGTATTTTGAAGTAACTCGTGTCATCTCATGGGATTTTCCCCAGGGACTATTATTGTTAGTGGCCTAAATATAAATCTACAATAAAGCGTCTTTGTGAGAGTGTAGATTTTTACCAGTGGTATAGAAATTCGAATTATATATATATATATATATATACACAGTACTGTGCAAAAGTCTTAGGTGCCATATTATCTGTAGTACAATTTTTGTTATACAAGTTTATTATGTCTGCATGATTATGTACAAGATCATTCCCTACAAAGACGCACTAAAATTAATGAATAAATAACATTACAGGCATGCAAATATTCTTAGTGTGACGAAGTTACCAAAAGAATTCATATTCTCCAGCACGCTCAGTAAAACCTTACAGCTGTTTTATGTACAGTACTGTGCAAAAGTCTTGGGAACATCTAAACAAAACCATATGCAATGATACTTTTGAAAACATTTTTACATTAAAAGAAACTTCTATAAAAAGCACTAAGTAATAACATAAACAATAAACGGTCAATATTTGCTTTGTTTGAACATGAGCGGTAGTGTTCGATACAGATGTGAGCAGTATTCTAAATAAAACAGCTGTTAGGTTTTACTGAGCGTGCTGGAGAATATGGGTATTTAGTAACTTCGTCACACTCGCTCCTTTCTATTTTCATGCAAAACCCAGGAGTCTACATTACTGATTTTTTTTTCTTCCCCCATCTGAAAACTGGTCTGTCATGTAATATGTCGCTTTCTTTACAGGCATGCAAATCAATTATTTATTCATTAATTGTTCTGCATCTTTGTAGGGAATGGTCTTGTACATAATAATGCAGACATAATAAAGTTGTATAACAAAATTTGTACGGCAGATATTATGTCGCCTAAGACTTTTGCACAGTACTGAATATACAAAGGGGCCAAAAAAGTGTATATACACTTCCACATGAACAATATATGCCTTTCTTCTGACAGTCTCATGATAGGGTTAACACGTGTACGACATGTTTAAAGGAAACAGACTACTGCCATAAATCAATTCGAGTTAAAAAGGACATGGATAGCAACTGTTAAAGTGTGTATTTGGGCCCGTGTGTGTGTGTGTGTATAAAATTTTTGGTCTAAGACAATTTTTTTTTTAGACCTGACAGGTCAAATCAGCAAATCAGTTCAGATGCACGTTCATTGTTTAATCCAGTCTAATATCAAAATGGCATTTAAAAATTGCCTTTAGGAAAATAAAAACCATCCTCCATTATGCTGTGAAATCACCCTTAACAATTAAAGCATACAAAACAGGCAAGAGTGCAGAATCAATTGCTCTAAAACATCTTCTAGTGATTGCGGAGTTTCATCACCATTAGCTATCAAACCAAGTTGGGAAAATTAGAAGCTTTCAACTTAATGAGATGAAAATTGCTGCATGTAAGAAACTGTAATTGCCTTGTTGACGATATATAGACTCCGGTACATGTCCGTGACATATAGTTTGAAAGCTCCTTTGTTATATGTTGGCATTATGGGGAGTATAAATTACCGTGTGCATATTCACAGGCAAACTGAATCTCTTTTTATACATTACACGCCACATAAAAATCTCAAGCTATAAATACAGAAATGTAATTACTCTTTTAAATGCCACCAGCGCCCCTCCCGTCTTATACTTACACGCGTACGTGTAATGAGAAATCAGAGGGGAAAAAAAACGCTTACCAGGATTAACAAGTTGTATACAACCATCATAACTTTGGCGAATTCGAACAAGCCCATCTTGATCTGGAAGAAAGCAATAATGCGCTGAAATATTAGCCAAAGGAAGGGATCATTGAGAAATATATTTGGGATTTAAATAAGATAAGGTCACATACCTGCTTCTAGGGAATGCTGATGTGACCGAGGTTGACACAGGTGAGTGAAGTGAAGGAAAGAGAGAGAGAGAGAGAGAGAGAGAGAGAGAGAGAGATGAACTCGGGTAGAATGTGTGTGGTGTACAGTAGGTTAGGATAGAGGTCACTCCAGTGGTCGGAGGTGTGTGTGTGTTGGTTGCCTGATTTCCCCTATCCCCTAAGACACACCTATTTAATCACCATATTGAAAGATGTGGCCTTCATTTGTCATGGCCTAATGGAACCATTTAAATACCATGTATAACAGTAAATGAAATGAAAAATGAATTGATGATTGATGTGTGATGAATAGAAAGGCATAAGCTAAGCAAAAAGCATACGCACGACCACTGATTGCTTTTCATTAAAGCATAGTTATTACTGACAACAATGCAATTAGGCACTATGCATTAAAGAAAAGGGGGGGAAAAAATGAGATGCTACGCTTATGGTTAATAGGTCATGTGTGTTTGCTGCCTTCGATTCCTTTGTGTCCCTTCCTGCGGGGCTCCTTTGTTCTTTTGTCCACAGCTCTCAGGCATATTTTCTCACTTCCTCTGTAGAGGGCAATGTTGCAACACTCAGGTTCAGCTTATTCAACGCTTCTATAGGCTTCGCTAATTCATTCTCGTGGCGTGTAGGGTCCGTGGAGCTGATTGATGTTCTCACTGTGTAGGACGCTGTCTTTCTTTGTTCAGTTTTCTCTATGAAAAATGCCCAAGTCAAAACAAAGAGATAATCAGCTCAGCCCAGTGGGAGACTTAAGCAGTGGCCTGGTCTAAAGATGTTATGGAAGACTGGTATTATCATTTGCGTTAGCATTTTAATGCCAGGTAGCATTTTATTTATGGAAACCCTTCATTTGTTAGAAGAAACGTTTAGAAATGTTATTCATCTAAAGACACGTTGAAAAGTTGGAAAAGGTCAACTGTGACAGCATATGTATTTCCAAGGATCTCGAATCTGGGAACTAATTTACTATAGTCATGATCACACAAAAATGATGGGTGTAAGCTGAGAATACTTCCTGGATGGTATGCTAGTCCATTGCATATCTAACACACATCTAGTACTGACCAAATCTGCGGTTGTTGTAGCTCTAGTGTTTTATCAGGCTTTTGTTCTGTGGGTCAAACATATAATATACAGTATGGTTGTTGTTTTTTTCCCCAGTTGTTGCCCCTTTGCATTTTTTATATGTGATTCATGTGTTAAGTCACATGGTATGGCCAATAGTGCAGTAGGTGAAATTCATGAATTTTTGTATTGTGGCATGGTGTTGTACTGGATATCACTGTCGCCTTGCACCTCCAGGGTCCAGGTTCGATTCCCGCCTCAGGTCTGTGTGCATGTTCTCATCGTGCTTGGTGGGTTTCCTCCAGGTACTCCGGTTTCCTCCCACAGTTCAAACACATGCAGATTAGTCTGATTAGGTGTTTCCAAAATTGACTGTAGAGTGTCGACTATGGGACTGATTCTTTCTGATTCATTCTTTTTAAACGAATCTTTAACGTGACTCAGAAGAAGGAGTAGTCTCGGAGAGTGATTTGTTCATTTTCTACTGGGTCGTGCAACACCTCCGTAGGTCATGTACAGGAAACACAAAAAAGTTCTTTCGTTCTTTTGTCACGTAGACGCTATGAAGTACAATAGATTCAAAAGAACGAACGACTCAGACTAGCAGAAATGATGGTGAGCTGCTCATTCTGTTTATAATAATATGTCCTTGTAATATTTTCATTACTGGAACTATAGCCAGAATCTGTGTATGAAGACCCAAAAAAGGATTCAAAGAACTGAGTCACTGAAATGATTCAAGTATATTATAAAAGATATGAATGAATGAATGAATGAATGAACAACTTATTGTCTTGATCCTTTAACACAATTGAGAAAGTTAAGATCATTGTCTTAAAGCACTTTAATGGACACTACACTATGTCAGTCAAGCTGGCTACTCCAGTTGTGATAGAAAAACATGCATTATTGTTTTTGCTACTGTATAAATCCGTGCTGCTGGTGAGGTTATTTTTAGTGCTAACAGAGAGATGCTGGTGTCAAAATGATGCAGAGCGTTTCGTCTTTCTTGCTACATCACAGAATCCTGGTTTAAGTATTCCACAAAACAAGATTTCTACTGATTTATCTGAAATTCATCCCCCTTATGAAAATAAATGTAAGACTTATGGTGATGTAAGACTATTGTGAAGTACGTATGTTTAGCATACTTTGTACATAATAGGTAATAATATTGCATAACCCGTGTAGTGGTGAAAAGGGGTGGAGTTTTGTATATCGATAATTCCTTGAATCAATTGTGTATCCTTGCTGATTTCACTACTTTTCTGGGTAGCTGATGGAGAAAAAAAAAAAAAGAGAACGAATCACCATGCCATTGTTCTATACCGATCACATTTCATTTATGGATTCGGCAGAGGCTAGCGTACAAACCGTGTAAGCCACAGACCTGATAGGGGTTTTAAATCCATTCTTATGTTAACTGTTAATGTACTTTATTACTAACACACCTCTTAACTGCTATGTCAGTTTAGGACAGCCAAGGCTTAGCATGTGTTTAAGCAGGGAGGCGCTCATGTAAACATGAGATTATCTTTAACCTGAGCTCAGGATCAAAGCACAGAGCGATGAGGTGGCGAAGCTGGCTACTGTGTGCTCTTCCAGATTAAGCGAAAGAAGTCTTATATACAGTATATTATGCACCAAATCAGGACCTTCGGGCCAAATTGAGACCGATTTTTTTTCCAGCTCAAAAATGGGCACCTCTGCTCACTCAGACCTGCTTCGAGCATTGATTCCTATGGGGAACCATAAAAGACAACCAATTGGTCACTCCTTATGGACCACTTTAATCTCCCTTTCTCTATACCTTCCTCTTCTACTCCATCTCCATCATTCCTAACCAGCGCTTCAACGTGTGCAATCTCCCTCCCTCCCTCCCTCCCTCCCTCCCCTCTTGGCTCTGATATCCCTCTCATTTGCTGTCCCTGTAATAATGGCCAGTAATTGATATGACTCACACATCTCAGAGTGGTGAGCCTGCAGGCAGGAGTTAGGAGAAAAATAAAATAGAGAGGGAGAGAGAGAAAAAAAAACTCAGATAGATTGCTTGGTGCCTCTATGCTGAAGTTAAACACATAAAAGCTCCAGCCTTCTCTATAATAACCTTTTAATGGCCCTTTTATGAGTTATGACAATTTCAGCAATGCCAGCATTAAACGTCCAGTCCTTAATCTCAGACGACCTGTCAGACTGTGCAGAGTATTAAAACCAGTTTAATTAATAATAATAATAATAATAATAATAATAATAATACATTGTTCTGCATTTAAGACAGGAATGATCAGTTAGTCATTTTTCATCATCTCAGGAACAGGCAATGATGCTTCCATGATGCTGATGAAGACAGTAAAACATGGATGACCGTAACAAGGCCGGCTAGATTGCCCATTACCTGCTCGCTCTAGGGCAGGTGCATAGGTGATCCATCTCGTATCCCCGGCCCGGGCTCCAGAGCGGCCATGCCTCGTGAAACTCTTCTTCCCCAGGCTCTTTTTATAGCTCGGTGAAATGATACAAGCCCCCGAACCTGTGCAGCAAGCTGCAGAAGCTTTAATGGAGACAAAAGCAGCCTGACCAAAGCAGATAAACAATGTGCCGTGATCCTGCTGTCATAGGAAGAAATAACCTGTAAAAAGCTAGCGAAAATCCAAGTTACGATGTCATAAACACGGAAGCACTTTTAAGCGCGTTCTCTAAATCACGGCTCAAGCTCACCATCGGCCTCATTATTGCACATTATCCCAGGCTATAAAGGAATAGCTGTAGGGGAAAAGATGCATCACGGATCCTTCAGTGCCAGTGAATGAACTCTCTAATGTTCATGCCATGGACAGCAATCAATATAAAACAACTGTTTGTAAACATGTAATGTAGGCACGTGTCATGCTTCCAGGCCCATTTAGGTGAGAAATTGCGACAATAGTAACAGGCAAATGCTGTAGAGACCATGCCTAATCACCCAGGCTCCCCCGTGACCTCTATTCTCGTTCTTTTTGTTTTTTCAGAGTCTTAATTCATCACTATCAGATGTAAGCATGTGAATTTTTAGCTGCAATAGGTGTCCGGGTCAATAACTCGGATATGGGGGTTGCTCCTAATATATTTTATACCATGCAAAGAGTGTGTGTAAGTGAGTGACTGAGTGACTGAGGTCATGGAGATATTTTGCCTTCGTCGAGTGCACTGCCTATAAGACTAGACGGCTTTTGGAGTATGAAGCAGATAAAAATCTTTGACAGTCAGTTGGCCAGCTTCACGAAGCCGTCACAAATATGCATGTAAATGTTTTCAATAAATGCTGCTTATGAAAATCTTTCTGTGGACTCTCGAGAGATGCATATTCGCCACAACATATCAAATTCCAATATACTCAAAGATAATATCCTGAAATAATGATTTGCATAAACGCATGACCACACCGCTATGTTTGGTGGGAACAGGGTTATGATTGTCTTTGTGCCTCCACGGAAAAGGCAGAAGAACCAGATTGAATCTTTTTTTTTTTTTTTTGTGTCATGGAACTAGGTTATTGCATTAAAATATTTATTCACTTCAGCACATTTTGCCTAATGAATGCTACAGTCACACTAATGGGACCAAGAGTAAGGGCTTTTTTATTAGTTCTGAATCATCCGCACACTACAGTTGTTAACGGAGACGGGATATCTGTACCTGTGCCAGCCGAGCAAATTAGCCGTAGGTGGTCCGCTAACCTCGTAGCTGCCTTTATTAGTCTCGCTTTTTCCAATCTGCTGCATTGTTTGTCAACATTTGTTCATTCAATTATAGAGCTAGCTGAACAGCCAGTTATTAATGGAGGTGTATTCGAGGATAAATCGGAGTGTCTACATTTTGCAAGTGCTGTACAGAATTAGCTATATTTTTTTCATGTTTTGTGCATAATGTACGCATTTGTAGTACTGAAGGGAAGTCGTTTTTTTTTTTTTTAAGTGATGAGATAGCAAGACGTGGTGCTTTTTAGATTTTATATTAAGATGATCATCAGGTTGGTGATTAGCAGTGTTGGGGGACGTAACCTTTTAAAGTAACTAATTACATAACAAAATTACTGTCTTCAAAAAGGAATCCGTTTCATTACAGCGTTACTTTCTGATAAAAGTAACTAGTTTGAGTACTTTTCCACTGCAGAAAATAAAAACTCCTGCATGCATGTTGTTTTAGTCAAGACCTTATCCTTAATATATTATTCTACCATCTTCACTCAGCAAAGTTTGGCCCTATCTCACCTACACGGTTTCGCGTGGTGGCCGTAAGTATACGGTTCATCATGATTCACCGAGAGTTTTGGCGCTGTGATTAGGTTTCCATCTTTCCGCGCATCGGTCCTCGCATAGTCACACTGCATAGGTCAGATACAGTAGGGGTATAACAGCAGGAATAACAGAGGGGGGCGGGTTATCGGGGGCGGGGCTTGTAGGACGACTTTCTCTCTCACACACACACACACACACACTAATGGATTGGGAATGACTGCTGTCTGGCTCACGGATTACATTAATTGTCTGAGTAACGGATTGCATTTTTTTAAAAATAACTAAGTAACGGGGTACTTGAATGGTGGACCTAACGCGTTAGATTACTCGTTACATCAAAAAAAGTAATCCGAGTACTCTAACGTGGTACTGTGTAACGCGTTGTAACGGCTGCAAGATATGAGTCTGCAAAGCATTACCCAACATCACCACAAGGGGGCTCATTCCTATCGCAGCTACTATCGGCTAATTTAGACCGACCTTTGTTAACTTGGAACCAGTATTACATATATAATAAAGCTGAGTCGTGACTTTCCTCCCTAACTCAGTGTAGTGCTTTCCGTAGTCAATAAGACTAGCAGAGGTGGCGATGCTAGTATCTACATAGAGAACATTTAGTTTATCGGCTACCATGCTTTAGCCCCGTCACAGCGTTACACCCAACACTGGAGATTAGTACTGTATACTATTGATACTGTATGCTGAGTGGTTGGAACGGACGAGAGGGGAAATGAGGTTGCTGCGCTGCTGAGGTTGTTACAGTACATAAACAACCAATTTTAAAATTGTGTCTTTACCACAGTAAAACACCGGCTCTCATTTTGTTCATTTGATCTACTCAGTATGCCAAAGACTTTTGCACAGTACTGTATACGAGGTCTGTCTGGAAAGTATCCGGCCATGTAATGACTGGATTGCCTGTAATAAGTCCTAATTACACTTCAAGTTCTCGCACTGTCAGTCGCCAGTCTTTGTTGATTGCGCCCTGTTGCAGGCCTTTAAAAACTCGGATCACTTTTGTGCCACACTTTTATTTGTGCTGCACTCACTTGTGCATCGTCCCCGGAAAAATCCTTCCGATACATCCGAATAATTTCCGCGCAGGAATATTCAAGCCTGATGCAAAATTTGATGCAGATTTTTTACTGTAATGACTACACTACATATGCTCACTCGATGGCGTCTAGCACCCCACTGACTAGTACAGAGAACTCTTTATTGCTCAAGCATTCAGTCCAACCTCCTTGGCTGCCAGGTTACACTGGTGATGTCGCACCAGCTGGGGTTGGATTTTTTTTTTTCAAATAGATCTTGTATATGCAAAATAACGGTGAAAAGGCATTTGAAACAAAGGTGCAATTATCAACAACCTACTGTATGTACATGTAAATAAGAAATTGCTATATGATATGATATTAACTGGTATTAACAATGAATTGCTGAACACTTAATAAATCAGCATCATTGTCTGTCCCTGCTCACTACGATGACACTGTGCTATGAAATATAATCATTAAAATGCTTCGATCCATTGCTAGAAACATTATTTTCCATGAGTTACCCATTACAGGTAATTAAATAAATTAACATTTTAATCATACATCATATACTCAAGCCTGGTATATGAAAAAAAATTTTTTACCCTTATAAAATATTTTAAATATTCCATGTTCTCCCACTGCAAAAAAAAAAAAAAAAAAATTTATAGAATTTCTGTGGAACTCTGTAGACCTCCAATATAACTCTATAGACCTTCTGCTAAGCCATTGATGTTCTGCAGACTTACGATTTAGTTCTACAAGCTCTAGAGAATTCCTGAGGAAACATGCATGTTCTATTGACCTTTTATTTTGCTTATCAAATATATCCTGTAAAACAAAATCCCATCAGTCATTTAAAATTCTCGACATTTCTGTAAAAGGTTACCCAAGGGCTCTTTGTGTCCCTGGCAATCATTTAAAAAGCATTGTTCAGTCGTTAATGGATCATAAGCTGGGGTTAGGGTGCATGCAGTCCGTTCTGTTCATCCTGTCTAAATGCGCTCATTTTGTGTCAAGTTGTAAAATTTGGATCACTTCCACCCAAGATTAAAACATACTGATGTAGGACGCTGGGCACCAGTGACCTTCTAGGAATCGACCATTTAAAAGCTGTGTTGCTAGATTGGGTTGGCATGCAGTGGGCTGCATTGTATCACATCATGATTGAAAAGGTGTCTTTAGCAAGTTCAAAGTAAAAATCGAGTAGGTGTTTTCTTGAGTGAAATTTTGTACTCCAAAGTCTTGTGATCAGCTATGCATTAAAAAAAATCAGTGGATGCTCATGTCCCTTATAAAATGGCATAGTGCTACATTTGCAAATAACCTTCTGTATATTTTAAATCGCCACTAGATTACTCATAAAATATAATAAAATTATATGGAGGTTATATTAGTATTTGCTCTACTATGCTGTTCAGGGCATTATAACAAGGAACAATAATGTTTCTCTTGATAGAAACCTGGTCTGTGAAAGGGCTGCTCGGGCGACGGGCAGAATTTCGGAGGCGCTCCGGGCTTGCCAACAGGGTAGCCGTAGCTTAATGGCTGAGATGTTATCCTACAGATTGGAAGGTTATGATTTCAACTCCCACCACCGCCAAGCTACCACTGTTGGGCCCTTAAGCAAGGACCTTACAACTACTCAGATGAATAAATGAGGTAAATGTAGGTCTCCGTGGAGAAGGGGATCTGCCAAGTCCTGTGAATGTAATGTTGATGTTTTCAGTGCAATTTCAAAGCAGGAATTCAACAAATCCAAACCAACTCAATATAAAAAGTACCATCAGGTTCACACTCTTTGTTCTGCATTTATATCGTGCTCTCTCTTACACTGTGACACAAAACGCAAAGATGACACAAAGTTCCCGGGATCTTCTAGTTTTGCTTATTGGGACTTTTTGATTTAAATGGACAGATGAGGAATCCATGGAGAAAACAAATGTATTTGGATTGTTTTTTTATTAGAGTAGGTCACCTGCCTAGGTGGAATTTTGGCAACCCTGGGTTATTATAATTGTGTCTATTCTTATTTAATGCTGTGAAATGGGACAGGACGGTCTAGGTTTCTTGGTGAAGTAGTGGCTAGAATTGAGTCCTTCTATCACTATGGCCTGGAATCAGTTGATCTGTTGATGGGCGTCCAGTATAAAACTGTTACCTGTACCCTAACCAATCATTGAACCCTTTCTATATAACTGTGTTTCTATATAACTTTACTTAGAACTTGGCTAGTAAAGTGCTATAAAGGATTCCCTTTTTTTTTTTTTACCATAGCCACCGTTATAGTTTAGTTTTTTTGTTTTCTTTGGGAATTATATAGAATTTTATTTGTCCTTTATCCTATATTCTCATTTTATGATAATCATGGGAGGAGTACAATTAGGCCTTCTTAAATCTTCTGCCACAGGATTATATAATTATCTGTTCATAATTGAACCAAAACCTACAGCTTTTAGGTTCCCCTCAGGTGCCTTTCTTGAGGGCAGAGATGGTGATGATGTGAGGCTCTGCCATGCCTTCTGGTCCTTGGCAAGCAGATTGATGGGGATGTTGGGGCTTTCATGCAATAAATGGCTTCGGGCTATACCGAGATGAGCATCCTTGGTTTTCTTTAACGACGCCTCGGCTTTTACCTGTGAAAATGTTAACTACATCCTTGGGTGCGTTGAAGCGGCGCGCCGGCCGGTGGCCATATTTTTTTACAGATCGGCAGGTTAAATATTCCAACCTCAAATTCGTGCGCGGGCTACTTTTTTCTCCTCATTCTACCTTAAATCCTCAATTTTCTTTTTCACTTCTTTTCTTACCCTCCTTTCCTCGAAGCCCATCATGTATTTATCAGGCACATAGAGCATCTCATTCAGGTATTGTAAGTGATAGCCTGCTGTAGCCTGAGAAAGGTTAGGGTGCAGGATGAGTATAAATTGTTTCACTATTTCAGACGACGGAGAGAGAGCGCTGGAGAGCTGAACCGTAAAATTTGATCGTTTTCACAATCCACAAGACACACACAAAGAAAGAGAGACAGAGAGAGAGAGAGAGAGAGAGAGACAGAGAGAGAGAAAGAGGCCGTAATCAAGCTGGAAGCAGATTAAATAAAATTAGCACATCATATTATATAATAAATACATATATATTTAACATTCAATGGAATATAATATTTATTTTTTCATTCACTGGCTCTCTCACTCCTTTCTTCGTCCTCTGTATGTCTGTCCCTTTATAAAATCTCTACTAAGAAAACACAACAACAACTTGCACAAGTCACAGAATTGATTCTCTTCCTCTCTCTCTCTCTCTCTCTCTCTCTCTCTCTCTCTGTGGACTCCTTATCACAAAATCTGTCTCTCTCCTTCCCTTGCATGCACGCAAGCACACACTCACTAACCTTATGGCTTCAGGCTGGTCCACAGTCCCTCCCTTTGATAAGTCAGTGGATTTAGAAGAGAGATGGACTTTGACAGCTTCCCCTGGCAGCATTCTCACTCCACTCACTATAATCTCAAATTAAATTTTAATCTGAGGCAACACACTATGTGTGTGTGTGTGTGTTTGTGTGTGTGTAAAAAAATATAGATTGTATATAAAATAGAGATTTATTATTTATTGGACACCCTCAGCTGGCTGGGCCTCGTTAATCATGTGTCATATATACATCCTCTTTATATAGACCCATCTCTCTGATATGTATTAAAAAAAGTCGTAAAAATGCATGAGAATTGAACGGCGAGGGGAAAACGCAGGAGCAACGCCAGGTGCTTTTCGAACACCTCTTTGTCTTTCCTGTGCTCTGGGCGATGTTTTTTTTTTTTTTTTTTCCCTCTAAACCACCTTCCTGTGCTGTGCCGTGTTGTGCGTCTCCATGCCCTCTCAATGATAATATCCTCTCCACTTCTCCGTTCAACAGATGGACTGCTGCCTCATTAACTTTAATACATCCAACATCAATTAAGAAGGAGTTAATTGGGATGCTGAAAAGGTGATTGCCAACCAACGTGGTGCATACGAAAGCTCTCTGCTTAATAAATGAGACTCGTCAAGGCGAAATATGCCAGCGGGAGAGCCCGATGAGCCTCATCGTAAGCGCTAGGTGCTAGCTGGGATTAGCACTTCAGTTGAAAATGCCTCTTTTTTTTTTTCTTTTTTTCTTTTTTTCTTTTCCTGCCATACAATAGCAGCTGACCTTGATGGGTCCCGATAGCTTCACGAGTGTTTGCATATTTCATACAGAAATGAATATTATTATACTGAGCGTACTTTATATGCATATCAAATTCCGCAGGATTTTATTTGTCATTCGTCTACTGACTCAGTATTTAGACATCACATATGATATGACTGGAATGCCTAAACGATTCTACTTCCTTTCACTCTGTGTACTATTATACATATTTTTAACATTATACAGTACCACTGGGCTTCATCATAGCTGACAGAACTATAACTATTATGTAGTGTATAGATGTAAATCCATATTTATTAAAAGACAGTGGTGAGAAAATGCCCCGTCATTGGTAGATCGTAAGGATTGTGAGGGATGACGAGCTTTATTTTGCTCTTCACTAGCCAATAGTGGGCATCTTTAAGCTCACGTGCAAAAGTCTTGAGCCACCACTATTTTTTATTTTCATATCAAATAAATAAAATGAAATGATGTCGATTAAATGAAAGAAATGGGAGCAAATGTTTTACTGCGACAGACTGCAAAGTGTAAAATAAAAAATTAATGGGTTGTTTATGTAACAACCTGAGCAGCGACCTCATTTCCCCTCTCGTCTGTTCCAACCACTCAGCATTCAGCATCACTGTCAGGCTTAACCCCTAGAGGGCGCCTTGCACGTTTTGTGTTTTTGTATTTTTATTAGTTTTGAACTTCGTTTCCCAGAATGCACCTCGATGACCTAAACCAAGGTGACTGGTGATTAGTTTGGCTATAAGAAGCCTGGATTTTCAGTTGTATCTTAGTCTTGCATCTGTTTGGTTGCAATGCTGTTTTGTTTCCTGTTTTGGTTAAACTGTTCTGTTGTCTTTTGTTCATAGTTTCAAGTTTAGTTTGTTCATGTTTTCTTTATCATGTTAAGTCTTCTGCACTTATGCCTCGCCTACAACCTCACCACATCACCGATCTGATCATCAATCAATCATGGTTCATGCATTCAGTTTGTTTTTTAATGCTTGATTGATTGTGGCTTAACAAATAAAAAACGTTCCTATAGGTACAGGGACTGGATTCAAAACGAGAGCCGAAAAACTCCTTCGGGAAGCTTGGAGAACTATTCCTTTTAGGCAAGGCAAGTTTAATTGTATAGCACATTTCATACACAATGGTAATTCAAAGTGCTTTACATAAAAGAAAAGAAAAGAATCATAAACTGAAATAGACAATAGTAGCAAAGAAAAATGGAAAATTTGATTTCAAATAAAAGTTAAAACAGTTTGCAATGAAACTTTTAAAACGAATTAAAATTTGATTTAATAAGAAATTTCAAAGACATGGGTACTGTATGTGAAAGCACGCGTTAAGATTCCACCTTCCCTGGTTGGTAGTTTTCATATAATAAAGAAGAGCTTGTTGAGAATTTAGTGACCCATTGGACTAAAAAGCTTGACTATGTAATTCTACAGTGTGGGTCAGAGAGACATCAGCCACAGCCCCTACCTGCAAATATACAGGGTTATATAATATTTTACTGTTGATGCATTTGGTAAAAAATGTGCAGTACAAAAACTGAGCCTCATTTATTTTTCCTTAAAAGAGAGGAATGACTCAGCCACACTAATCTAGTTACGCCAGCCAGCCATGCTTTATGGCACAAATTAGTACACTTGTTTTGCAAACTGAAGCCAGTACAGACCGTCAATCTCAGAGCGAGCTGTAACTGTGAAAGATGAGGTGTTTCGGAGTTGTCGTCTGGCTGTCACAGACTCATGGGACGGCGTTCTGGACAAGGACCCATGCCAGGCCTGTTTGCTGAGTCAGTGCCTTATGTGTCCTGGCTTTTTCCTGGAACAGGTGCTGAGGAAAAGACAACAGATCAGTGACTAGCGAGACATGCTTCATTAGAAAGACGAATGGTTTATTTGGAGTGTATAAATCACCTAAACATTGTATATGGTGAGACAGAGAGCATGCCAAAATGCACTATGGGTCTCATCCTTACTGTTCAAAAAGGATGCCTGGATAAGGCAATATCTAAGCGTTGTAACAGGACAGGACATGCTGTTATAGGGACATAATTCATAATGGGGTGATTTGATGCAAGAAGATGCTGACGCTGAGTATTTTTTTATATAACAGCAGTACACTGCAGAGATTGACGCAAATTCAACAATCGTTACAAGTCATACATTTATACTGTATATTTTATACCCATTTATAGTTACACTCATTATTTTTGTTCATCATCTGCAAAAAAAAAAGTCAATGTCCCGAGCAACGCTAAATCCCTCTGTCTTCCTTTGTCAGAAAGTTTGCAGTATTATCTTTGTCTGATTCATAGTTCTGACACTGGAGACTCCTTTCCAAAAATGTTAAATATACTGTACATCTCACCAGGAAAATCCGTATCATATCAACAAATACATGTTCAGAATATGTGGATAATTTGGTACATAATCAATCTGAAAAAGCCCTTTCAGAAGAATATAAAAGCATCATAGTATTGAAAATTCTAATTCAAATTTCACTTGTCACATATACAGTCATACGCAGTATGATATGCAGTGAAATACTTAAACGATCGCCCGTGACCTTAAAATCAAGACTATCAATAAGGAATAAATTATGGAATAGAATAAGAATAAAATATAGAAAAACTTAGCTCTAGAAAAACTAAATATAATGTCCGGGGAGTGTGCAAATATGGATAAATTTGAGATTTAATGACCATAAGAACGAAGTGAACCATGATTTGAATTATACCTGGAGTTTCTGACCAATCATATTTTATAATTCTGTTCACTATATAGCACGGTTTAAAATAAATTGATGTTATTAAATGGTACATGTATGGTCATTTGTCTTCTGCCTTCGATCTTGGGTTCAGAAAAATATTATTTTTATTATTTTTGTTGGTAGTAGTAGTAGTGTTAAATTGAGCTCAATTGAATTTTATTTATATAGTGCTTTTATTAATGGTGATTGTAGAAAAGTGGGTCTAAAGAATAAAAAACTATGACATGGGTTAGAATGATGTGATGAAATACAGTGTATATATAAATTATAACGATCAGATTGACTCTGATGAGCAAGCCGAAGGGAACGATGGCAAGGAAAAACTCCCTGAGAACTCAACAGGAAACCCCTCCTCTTTTGTGTAATATCAGATAGCAGGGATTGATTTGCGGTATAACAGGAAAGGTGCTTACGTTCATATGGAATCCACTTTCATTATTCGTTCTGCATCAGCCAAATCCAAAACCGTCCTCATGCTCAAGTGGAACCGTCCACAGGCACCTCACACATCCCAAGCAGACCACACGGGACCATCCTGAGTAAGAAGGGTCCAGAGGTGACGAGATCTCCAACCAGAAGTGGGGCACCAAGATGTGCACCTCAGGAGCACTATGTCTAGCTCGAAAGAGAGAGAGAGAGAACAATTAAGTATTAGTATAGTCGCAACAGCAGCACTTGTATTATTGGTAGTAATAGTGGTCGTCATAGCAGCAGTATCAGCTGCAGCAGAGATAGTAGTATTAGTCGTATATAGAATTATATAATGTTATTGTACTTTTCATTTCTTAAAAAAAAATCAAATTAGGTCGTTTGCAAATTTCCCGTGCACAAAAGACCATATGATTAGTCACAGTCAAGTTACCAAACCCTCAGGTTTTTTTTTTTTTTTCATGCTACACATCATGTGAGGAAATCAAATTAAATGTCAGAGCGCATCTGGTTACTTCATATTCACCTTTTCAATCTACGTCGTCACTGAACCATTGAATACGGCACATCTACTGTATAACTAGTCTTTAAAAGACTCCCATATGGACCCAAGCTGGGGGAGAAAAAAAAAAAAAACGGTTCTCCTATACAGAGGCTTTCCTTTGTTTTCTTTTATGGGACCTCTATACTGGCAATCCATATGCCTTTTTTTTAATCCCATGTATCGCAGTCGGGAAACTTGTAATAAAATTCTCTTTTAATTATTTACTGGAATGCAGATATTTAGAAAAGAATAATCACAAACCTGAGGAAACTGGACAAATTAGTAAACAATGCCATAAGGTTTATGGGTCTGGTGTCAGCCCTAGATGCATCTCCAGGATGGATGACTCATTACACTTGCAATTTTTCTCTCTCTTTCTCTCCCTCTCTCTTTCTCTTTCACTCTGCCCTTTGATAAATGCGCTGGACCACACCACGGAAAGCAGACCTCCTACCCGCTGCTTCACCATGGGGAAATTTGCATGTGCACTGACTGTAAAATTGAGGGCTCCCACAGAATCAAGTCTTAATCAACCAAGCTTAATGATCTTCCACGAGGAAGAAATTCTTTTTGTTCTCTTTCCCCCCTGAATCTGCTTTGTGTTTATTATAGCTCACGGATGGATGGAGAGGGTATAAACAGAGTGAACATTATTCTAACTAACGGTGCAAATTGCACAAATGTGAACATCCTTTGATGATAGGAGCGTACTGCGACACTGCGCCATTGTGTTAGATTGGCATTGAGATTACTTTTCTAGGTTAAAGAAAATGCTCTTTGATGTATGTTAATGCATACCATGTGACTCAAGATTTGATTAAGGACGTGTTTAAAACTTGAATACTAATATATCTTTTTTTTTTTTTTTTTAATGAAAGGCTATTTCATTGTTTTCATTATAGTAAAGAACACAGTTTTCACTGACCAAAGCAACAAGGTAAGAACAAAAGAGCCGCACACCTGTTTGTTGTTTTTGTCCTTTTCTCATTTGACCACACAGGGGCACTGTGCATCATACTGAGGGGAAAATGGAAAAAAAGAAAACCACTCAGGCTTCTCCTCGCTCGGTATGTTTTCAGTGAAGTTCACATCCAATGGAAATGTTGGTACGGCACATGTGGGAGCCATTCAGAAAGGCCAGTAGGGTGGTAATAAAGCTCAGCTGATTTTTACTACGTTCTCAAGGTGATACTAAGGAGATACTGATGCTCACAAAGGGAAGACTATAAAACACATATAGGACAGTGAGCCGAGCTGCTAGGTTAGAAAGTGTTTTTATTTGATTAAAAAAAAGAAAAATGTTGTGATTGAATGCGATTGTACCGTTCTGTACAGTACAAGAGGTCTATTAGCTTCAGTTTGTCTAGGAGTAAAACACCTGGGGGTGTATAATGTATCACATTAATAAGAAATATCATTGACAAAAATGACATTTTTGGTTTAATGACAGAAAAAAAATGTACATTTATTTACCTTTATCCAGTGCGACTTACATTTTTAATCTCATTATACATCTGAGGGTTAAGGGTCTTGCTCAAGGGCCCAACTGGGTGGTAACTGGGGTTTGAACCTGGGACCTTCTGATCAGGAGTCCAATGCCATAACCACTAAGCTATTTTTGTAAGCCGAATTGTAATTATCGTTCAACATGTCTCAAAGTGTTTTATTCCTCTTATACTACACAAACTAACAATGTGCAGTTAGTTATAACTAACTTAGGTATTTTATTCTTACATTCTATTGTTCCATCTAAAAACCTCTGTGGTTCAATTAGGAACCGTAGAGGCCAATGGTACTGTATTTATGTATTTAGTACTTGGTACGACCTCCGGTCAACATTCACACTCGCTTTCACACACTATGGGCAATTTGGGAATGCCAATTAACCTAATCTGCATGGAGTACCCCGAGGAATCCCACCAAGCACATGAAGAACATGCGAACTCCATGACAACACACAGAGCAGCGGCGGGAATCGAATCCGGACCCTGGAGGAGAAAGGCGACTGTGCTAACCACTAAGCCACCGTGCCGTCTATGCTTACATTATAACAGTTATAATCAGTCATCCCCTCCCCCCCCCCCTCTCTCTCTCTCTCTCTCTCTCTCGTGCGCGCGGTGCATGCTCTCACTTTATACTTGTCACATTAGTGAGATAACCAGAAAGCACAAGGTATAAACTTTTCTTTTCTGTATACTTTCATATGAAGGAAAATGCCTTTCCACTCAAGTCACCTGAGACTTCTTTCACAAAGGTTAAATAAAAGTTTCTTACAAAAATAAATAAATAAATAAATAAATAAATAAAAAACAGACAAATCATCGTAGCTTCTTTGCTCACAACAACACATTAATTAAAATCCGTTTATTATTACCCTCAGGTTATATGAAGCGCCAGTGAAAGAGCGGTTACTATAGAAACTAAGTGCAGCAGTATAAACCTGTGAGGTACAATACAGCTGGACCTAATCTCAGTGTGGCTTTTACATTACAGAAAACACCCTGACCCCTCGAAACCCTCAGACCAATCGAAATAAAGAATTCAAGATCAAGCAATATTATATACATTAATTAATATGATGTCCATTGGTGCGCGAATAAAGCGAACTCTGTGTGTTCTTTGTCTCAGTGGATAAGCGAGCAGCAGTCCGGAGTGATGCTCCGCAGTGTTATGCAACGTCTGTGTGAGGGACAGGACGAGCTGAATCTGGGTCAGACGCATGCTCACTGAACCAGCACACTGAACCAACACACTGAGCCTCGGAGAGACACTAAACCACACACACACACACACACATACACATACACACAGTGGGATGTGGTTAATGGGCAGCGTGAAAGAGGAGAAAGCTGGGGGAAGACACAGCTAGGGGAGCTGATTGAATGAAATATTATCTAGAGGAAGAAAAAGGGGTGTTGGAACAAGAACACCAACAGGTTGAAGTGAGGTAACAAAGACAAACAAGGCAATTAGCCACAGTGTAAACAACGTGTTCGGGGAATATGTGAAAAAAAAAAAAAAATCACATCTCTCTCCCTTGCATACACACACACACACACACACACACACACAAACACAGACACACGCACAGAGTTTCAGGGCAGATGATATGAATGAGACATGGCAGACCAGGTCAGAGGCACTGAAGAGAAGGTCAGCGCATAGCCGTACACATTACTTCCTGCTCCTAACTAGATTCAAATACAGCCTGACAACACACACACGCCACAGCTTTTATTGGTTCACTGACCTCTTGAGTAGCCAGTAAGCTCCAAGTCATATCCAGGAAGCTTGATAGACGTGGGCTGTTTCTTTCTCTTTATGGAAGAAGGGGAGCTGTGACATTATAGACAAGTCCTGCTGTATATGTTGTTATACCATACGGTTTTTCACAATATGGCCAGAAGCTAAAACATTGCCTGAGCTAGCCGAGCTGGTAGACCACCTCCGCAAAGCTTCCTTTATTCATTACTTGACTACATTGTTCATGTAATGTCCAGTGAGATAAAAGGACCATAAAAGTGCAGTTTATTTAGATGAAACAAGGATAATGCCTAATTATAAACATGGCAAAAGGACAAAGGTCAAGGATTTATTCCGAGAACAACAATGCTCAGGCTTAACACTGCCAAACCCATGAGAATACAATCCAAAAGGGTCGAAACAGACAAA
This sequence comes from Clarias batrachus, assembly GCA_003987875.1. NCBI lineage: Eukaryota > Metazoa > Chordata > Actinopteri > Siluriformes > Clariidae > Clarias > Clarias batrachus. The sequence goes on along the minus strand of QMIH01000655.1, from coordinate 20,646 downwards.
TGAATCAACGCGGAGTAACCAACCAGAGAAAGCCCAAAGGGCGGAGACGGGGCTTGAACCAAAAACACGAACACATGGCGTCATAAATAAAATGCATGACATGAAATCACTGCTCATGTCACTGGGAAAATGGCAACGAGCCCAAATAGTGCGAATGTACAGTACAACTGATCAATAACTACTTAGGATTTTCTACTTTCCTTCCTGATCTTTTGTGAGCAATTACCGTAGTAACATAATATGAGTCATTTAGAAATTATTTATTTTCTACTAGCACTTATTAACCAGGGGAAAAAAAGGTCTACCAGCTTGGTTCATGGTTCATGTTTTGTCAGCTGCTCGGGATAAGATGGATATTTCTTCAGGGTGAGACCGTAAGAGCTAACACTCCCTGGGAAACTTTGATGGTTTCCTCAATGTAATAGGCTGTCTAAAGCGTGGAATATATATTTTTTATATGTATATGTATATGTATATGTCACAGACCCAGAGCTGCTGCATGGATTTACGGTTATAATATACAATTATTAAAGAAAAATGTTTAAAGGTGTGCAATAATATTTTACTGTACCTATAAATATTTGTTTATTCCCCCCCCCGCCAAAAAAATTTCATTCCCCACATTTTCTTAAACCTCGGGTCTAAAGTTTAATACCAAATCAACTTCACATTATCGCCTTTAGCGCAAACATGGCTTATTAAAAAAACAAGTTTAATTAATAGGTGTACAGTAACTGGAAGTTCAGGCGCATTGCTGAACATACACTGATCAGCCATAACATTACAAGTAGGTTCCCCTTTTGCCACCATACCAGTGATGCATTGTGTGTTCTAACACCTTTCTATCACGTGTGCTTTTATTGGATCAGACTACATGGGTCATATGCATCAGTCTTGAGAGTCTTGGCCACAGTTCACCGGTTTTCCTTCTTCGGATCACTTTTTGTATGTCCTGACCACGGCAGACCAGGAACATCCCACAAGCAGTGCAGTTCTGGACTTGCTCTGACCCAGTCCTAAGGTTAGCCTAACACTAACCCTAACCCATCACAATCCAGTCACATCAGCTACAGGTAAAAAAGTTCACTTGCTGCCTAATATACATATCCTATCCACTTCCAGTCGCCATTGTAATGAGTATCTACTGCGAGAAGGGCCGAATTGTAATGACTACAGTAGATGATTGGGTCAGAGCAAGTCCAAAACTGTTGGATGTTCCCAGGCTGCAGTGGACAGGACATACCAAAAGTGATCCGAAAAAAGGAAAACCGGTGAACTGCTACTCCATATTAGGCAGGTGGTCATAATGTTATGGCTGATCGGTGTATGTCACTTATTTACATATAATCTCGCTTTAAAAAAGGAGGGAGATGGTGGTATACGTGTCCCATTATATGAAGCAGATCTGGTCCACAGCCATATTTTGAGAGAGCAGCTGCATTCTATCTGAGAGGAAAATTTGAAATTTCTCCCAACTACCTCTTTTCTTTGTTTTCAACATAAAAGGCAAAAAAATTCACACGCAAGTACAAATCGCTGGCAACAAATCCACAGAATTATCTAAAGACTCCAGACCAGCGTTTAAGTATTCTGACAAGTTTCGGCTATTTTGTTTCATCTCGTATATTAAAATTTTCCCTCAAGCTAAAGTAAAATATGCAAAATGTGAAACATGTCCAGAATGCAAAAGTCTTTGTTTGTTTGTTTGTTTATTTATTTATTTATTTTATAAAATCAGCGAATGATTATTGTATGTTTTACGTACCGTAATTTCAGTGATAAAAATTGTAAACAATGCATTTACAGTAGATATGTTTACGTACAGTAGTAATAGTTTGCAGATCGGTGTCTTTATGAATCTTTATGTGCACTCTATAAAGATCTAACATGGTTTAATGAAATGTAGTGCATTTAAGATTTAAGGAGAACATTGCCCCCTTCCCCTCCTCCAAAAAAAAAAAAAAAAAAAATTCTAATGAAAATGACACCTCTAATTGCTCAGATAACAGGACCATGACTAGAAGTGGTTAAATGTTAGACGTGTAGTAAAAAGCACTGTTACACATACTAGTAAAAAATAAAGCTCTGCAAGCTAATCTTAATTGTGTTTTAATTCATTATGGATTTCAATATCTAGATGATAAGCTGAGTTAAAAACAAACAAACAAAAACGGACCTTTTAACTGGATGCCAGTTAATTTTTTAGAATGTAAAAAAACCTTTAAATGGCTTTAATTTATTCAGCACATTCGGTTGATGTCTTTCCAAGCTGCCTCTTCATTTATATGCGCCTGAAGCTAAACAGCATCAGCTGTCATTCACTTCATTCAAGGCACAGGGCTAACAGAGGACTACTGGGCAGTAGGTGATGGAAGAACAGAAGTATACTCTTGAGAGGTGAAAAAAAAGGATATTTAACCTTTAAATGCATACACCATGACCTGTGGTTTTATTTCCTGTCTACTTCTGCTTTTTCCCAGTAAGCTCTCAACCTTCTCAGTATTTCTGATCACCTTCATTTTACATGTACAAATACCGAGATGACAAGATGTTCAAAAATATGCTTTATATGAGGTACAAGATTATACATAATTTAAAGTTAATATGATAGGCGAAAAGAATAGAGCAGATGAAATATGGTTAAAAGAGGTGCATTTTAAAAAAAAATTGTAAACATGAATCACTATATGTCACAATTTATAGTTCATGTTAAATGATATGTAAGGAATACATTTGATTGAATTTTATTATACTTTGTTTCTTAATAAATAAAATAAAAAAATGTAAAAAAAAATTATATATATATATATTAATATATGGATACAGCTTAATAAAATGGGAATGGTTGGTGATATTAACGTCCTGTTTGTGGCACATTAGTATATGTGAGGGGGCAAACTTTTCAAGATGGGTGGTGACCATGGTGGCCATTTAGAAGTACAAGCTTCCAGTATCCGTAGTTTCAGGTGAAACACATCATCATGTAGCAATTTCAAATATCCAGTGGCCTTGAGGTTTCCATTGATGAAGAATGGCCCCACTATCTTTGTACCCCATATACCACACCATACCATCACTTTTTTTGTTCCAACAGTCTTGGAGGGATCTATCCAATGTGGGTTAGTGTCAGACCAGTTGAATGGCCCCCAAGGTCTCCCGATCTGACCCCCTTAGACTTTTATCTTTGGGGTCATCTGAAGGCAATTGTCTATGGTGTGAAGATACGAGATGTGCAGCACCTGAAACTACGGATACTGGAAGCCTGTGCTGGCATTTCTCCTGCGGTGTTGCTATCAGTGTGTGAAGAGTGGGAGAAGAGGGTTACATTGACAATCCATCACAAGGGGCAGCACATTGAACACATTTTATAAGTGGTCAGAAACTTGTATATAACTCATGAAAGAATAAAGTTACGTTAAAACCAAGCACACCATCGTTTTTCTTGTGAAATTCCCAATACGTCTGATGTGTCACATGACCCTCTTAGTATTGAAAAAACAAAAGTTGGATCCAAGATGGCCGACTTCCAAATGGCCACCATGGTCACCACCCATCTTGAAAGGTTTGCCCCCTCACATATGAATTGAATTCATATATAATTCAAAAATAATAAAACCAGTTGTAAGAACAGGTGGACTGGTTGTTAATCTTTTTCTAATTCTGTATGCATGTGTGCTGGATTTTATAATTTTCAGTTTAACATAAAATTATTCCATGCGTTGACAGGATGTTTTAAAGGAGTACATAAAAAATAAAAGGTAATCAGTATAATATAAATCAACTGATATTTCACTAGGTGGCATGGTGGCTTAGTGATTAGCACCTCCAGGGTCTGGGTTCGATTCTAGCCTCGGGTCTGTTTGCATGTTTTCCCTGTGCTTGATGGATTTCCTCTGGGTTTCCTCCCACACTCTGAAGTGTGGGATAATTGGTGTTCCCAAATTCCCTGCTGTCTGTGTGCATGTGTGTGTGTGCCCTACATTAGATTGGCACCCCATCCAGGGTATACCCCTCCTTGTGTCCTAAGTCTCATGCGACTGTAGATCTCCTGGGATAGGCTCCAGGCCCTCTGTGACCCTGTATACAGGATAAAGCGGTATAGACAGTGAGTGAGTGATATTTCACTTTTAACAGACTTTCTAACTGCCAGTGTGATTCATGCTCGTGTTTAAAAGACAAATCTCCTGCATCAGCCTGTGTGTGCGATATAGTACAGAGCGATCAGAAACGTCTTTGGTTCACTATGTGGCTGTGACTATTATTTTCTGATATATACATGTAGTAGTTGGACTGTGTACCGGAGTCAATTATAAAATGTATTGCAAATGTCAAACTCCGCCTGTGGTTAATATTGCTGCCTAATAATTATTTTATGCAAAAAAAAAAAGATACTGTAAGAGTAAAATGCCTCCTATAAAGGGTCGAATCAAACTGACCTTGAATGTATTTTTGTGTTTCATGAAGCTTAAAAACATTAAAAGTCTGCCAGTGATTTTTAAGTGAGTTCTCCGTACGTTCAAAAGGAAAAAACAAACTGTAGGCTTTCATGAAGAAACCCATGGAGAAACAGAACAATAAACCTTTAATGTTCCTACATTTAACCTTTTCCTGAAGCTATTAGTTTGAAAAATGAACTAATCTACTTGCAGTAAGCCTAAATACTGTAATTTCAAGAATAAATGTACTCTCTTTGAACGATGGTATACAATGTATGGGACATAATAGAAAACAATCCCGCCGCAGCATGCACACTCGGCTATGCTGTGATCCCGCTTGATGGTATTACAGTTATTACCAACAGTAGGTGGATTAATTAGCACGCCTGGATCACACACAATTTTGTGGAAAATATCTAAAAAAATTAAACACAACACAAAGCCATCATTTAATTCTCCTACTTACTGCATTTCAAAATATTGCGAGAAAATTGTGACGCCAGTCCCAAATATTATAATTTGCATGCAGTTGCAGAACAAAAAAAATATATGTATTAAATACATATGTAAATATTTAATTCATTTGACTTCCTGATGTTTTTGCATTACATGATGTGTTAGATTAGAAACTCTGTTAGAAGAAATCAAAATAGATCAAATATATCTTTTGATTTGCCTTGTATTCATGCAGAAAGTAGTTGGCCATAATTTACTACTCCTATGAAATTAGCTCATTTTTCTTTTGGGGGGATTTTCCCTCAATTTTATCTCCAATGTTCCAATTTCCACTCGCTTATCAAAACCACATGCTTCCTCCAAGACATGTGACATCTGCACTTCAGCTAATGTCACAAGGCAGCATGAATGCTAATTTAAACGTACTTTTAATTATGGGTGTGCATACGCAAATTATCCTCTCTGCGTGTCCTGTGGTTATTTGGCACACACTTGGGCATGTCCTGATAAATTAATTGATGTGTCCATGTCGTGCAATACCAATGTAAAAAGTGGAGGCAGTACAGCGTCATGTGACAAACAAGCTAACATTGTATATCAAATTGCATGCCTACAAACCTACAAACATGCCTTCAGCCTACAAACATCATTGACTATTACATATAAGTATTCAAGTGATGCACTGATGCATTTATATTCATGCTTGTTGTTTCTGTTTTTGACTCTGGTGTGTCATTTTCTTTCTTGATTTGAACACTTTGTTGAACACTTTTCCTGATATTGTTCCGTTACTGGCCCTTGAGAATCTCAAAATCTGTAAGCACCAATTTTCCATCTGATGGTTGACTATTTAACTTTTACTTGGTCAGTGATCGAGGATGTTTCCGTTCCATACTCTGCTGTTTACTCTCAGGCTAATATTGATGAATCCATGTCCAGTAATGATTGTCTTTAAGAAACCTTCCCTTTCCTTATGGTATTGGTACAGATTTAGTTTAAACACTTCTGTTTATGCTCTCTAATGAGTTGTTTCGGCACCAGGTACCCCTTCAAAACACACACAAAAAAATTTGCTATGCGCTGCTGCCCTTTCATGCAAATCACAAGTGGGGCATCCATTTTTTTTCTCGCACTGCCGTTACAAATGAACTGATGTAAGACGCCAGAAAACACTGATGCAGTCAATAGAAGTTTCAATATAACAGGAGTGCGGATAATTCTTGACTCACCCTTATATTTAATATTGCACACTGGTTGAAATAAAAACATTTTTTGAGGTTGTAGCCGTCTCTACTGACTGACACATACAGTAGTATGAAGCAAACGGAGCTCATCATCATATTTAGCATTGCTGTACATAATATATAGTGTAATATCTGTGAAGAATGCGGCTCACATAGCGGCTGTATGCGCCTCGAGGAAAGCACTGGAGAGCCTAGAGGAACGTACCTCTTCTGCATACATGAGCTTATATATGTCCAATTAGCTAGCTTTGTTGTCAGAGAATCTTTCTCCTTTAGATCCAAGGCATGATTTGTATTCAACCTTGCAACCTTTGGATGATGAGGCAAATGCTTCAAGCGACCAAAAAAAACGTGGAACTGGCCAGGACATTGGAGCGTTTTTTTTGCCTTGTGGCTCGGCTAATAAATTTCTGATTTGTTAACCGCTGAAAGTTAAAAATCTTTGCTCAAGGACCTAACAGTGGCACCGGGACATGAAAACTTAACTATCCGATTATTATCACAGAACCTCTGCCTCTGACCTGCCGTATCAGACTTATGTATAAATAAAAAGGTCTTTATAAGGAGCAGGATTATGCTTAGCCTCTTAAACTCTCGGCTTATTACACAGAATATATATATATATATATATATATATATATATATATATAAAATTCAGTGAAGACAATGAAGAACTAAAGAACTATAAAAGGTTTGGAGTTATAATAGTAAAGAAATGACAGTTTGGATAACCAGACCTTTGGCAGTTCAAGAACTCAAGCTGTATTCAACAACACTCAACATTGCAGATTGCTAATTCCTCCCTGCCAAATAAACAGCACAAGACATCATTCAAACAAAGCTTGTGCACAGATGTTATTTATGGGAAGAGATAGCATTGATGCGTAGCGATCGCTTTAAATACACTCCAGAGCAGTTAGCCGGCTCTGTCCTTTACGCTCACACTTAAGCAAAGGCAAAACAGAGCCTCGTGCCGATGCAGATTTGATTTATGTGGGGTCACAGTTCTACAACCTCAGTGTGATGCAGCTCTAATTTGCTGCTCAACACTCCTTGCTAAGCTAAATGGACCGCAGTGCCTTGCTTTCAAACATGCTGAAGCAGACCTGTGGGATTCCAGCGCACATAAACCCAGATTGGTGCTGTGTGCAGCCAAGGGTAAGAGGAGGTGCAGTTTAATTTAGGGAGCATATAAATGTGAACTTGACTCCAAAGACTTGCGAGGCCACATAAACAGATGACACAGTGTACATCCGAGTCTCCCCAAAGAAGCGGCTACACTGACAGTCAAATCAATCCATCCATCTCCTTAACAGCCTGCCCCGGGCTAGTGTGCTAAAACTGATTCCACATCGCCTCTCCTCCACATCACTGGCCCTTATGAGATTTGTCTAATGCCTGGTGACGGCACAAAGTGACGGCCTTTTTTCAACTCCGCTGCGGTCGTCTTTTTATAACAATCCTTTTATGTTTTGCTATCGTACATAAACATAACTCTAAATTACTTTTAGCTATAAGCATGTTCCATAATTAAACTCTTTAGTGTTGTTAGATTTTTAAAATCTTATGCATAGATATTAAATTTTACCAATCCTCTTCTGGGTAACACTCGATCATTATTCTTCGACAACTGCATACTATAAAGCTGAAATCCTGGCTGTGTTGAAAAGATTTGTAGTAGGAGCAGATTGTGAATAAGAGTCTAGGGATGAACACAGTACAGGCTTTATGATTAAGTGTTGGTCATAAACTGTTAGGGAAAATCTTTATAGAGTCCACGTTACACCATCCATGGCAACACCGGGTGGGTCACGTGTGCAGAAAAAAACGCTGTTAGAAACTGGGTCAAACTGGGTTATGGATTTAAGGTTGAATAATGCTGATTTGATTTGTCTGGTCTGTTCATCATTCTGTCAAACTTTGAACTGATGTTATGTAATTTAATGCGTTTAAGATGAATGTTTTATAAAGCTTGACGGCATGGCAGCGTTAGCATCGTCGCTTCACAGGGACACCCAAAAACATACTTGTTGACTTGTTGAAGGCCACGATGAAAATCTGCCATAGAGTTGCACTGACTTAAAACACAACTTTACACTTTTCAGTACAGTTCACACATCACTGTAGTTCAGAAAACCTAATGATATATGAGATGTAGTGTTTTACTATACAGTGAAACCTTGGATTACGAACATAATTCGTTCCCGAAGTGGGCTCGTATTCCAAAACACTCGTAAACCAAATCGAATCTTCACATAAGAAATAATGAAAACTCAAATAATTTGTTCCACAGCCCAAAAAAAAATAAATACAGAAAAATAATTAATACAATATATAAGGTAAAAATAAAACAAATTAACCTGCACTTTACCTTTAAAAAAAGTTAAAATAAATCCCAACAGATAAGTGTTATCCGTTTGTGTGCGCAGGCACAGTGTATTTGTGTGTGTGTGTGTGTGTGTGTGTGTGTGTGTGTGTGGGTGGGTGGAATTAGCACCTTCCCTTGCCTCGTTTTACACAGTAAAACTCCTCCTCCCTCCCCCCATCTTGCTTTTTAAGTTTCACAACAAACACACACACAACAGAAACACTGTTTTAACGGGAAAAAAAGAAATCTCTCTAATGACACTCGCATGAGCGCAGACTAACGAAATCACTGCTGTAAAGTAAAAAAACAAACATTCAAATGAACCAGCACCTTACCTTTGAAAAGAATCGCAACAGAGCAGAGTTTCTGTTTAGAGCAGAGTGTGTGTCTGTGTGAAGCCGGGAAGGGGGGGTGTAAAGGCGAGAGAGTGTGTGTGTGTCTGTGTGTATCGGTGTCAAAAAACTCAGCACTCGTAAACCAAAACATGCTCGCTTTTCAAGTCAAAATTTATTAAAAATCTTTGCTCATCTTGCGGAACACTCGTTAATCGAGTTCCTCGCAATCTGAAGTTCCACTGTATATGGTGTTAATCTATATGTATCATTGCACTGACAGGGCTACATTCCATTTCACAATGTTCTGATGTAGTACTCCCTACTCCCTTTTACCTATTGAGGGAAGGTCAGTTAAGGGAACAATTCCTCCATTCTTAACACCCTGTAACACCACTAATGCAGGCATCACTTCCCTGAAGTCAGAGGTTGCTCAGTGGTTAAGGCATTGGACTACGGTCAGACCATCAAGTTGCCACTGTTAGGCCCTTGAGCAAGGCCCTTAACTCTTAACTGCTCAGATGTGTAATGAAGAAAAAAATTGCTCTGGATAAGGGCGTCCGCAAATGCATAAATGTAAAACCCTAAATTTTCACTGTGCATTACCCCTTGATATCTGTTGCTGCTACTGTAGCAATTTAATTTATTATATTTATTATTATTTATTATATATTGAATTTACAAAATTTATACTATTTAAATATAGAGTACTGTGCAAAGGTCTTGAGACACCCCTTATTTCTTCATAATTTTTCAATTAAATTTAATTGAGAAAATGTGTGTAGTTAATAATGAGATGAATGAGATGAATGAGTGAATGATGAATAAAATGTCTCTGATGAGCAAGCCAAGGGTGACGGCGACAGTTGCAAGGAAAAACTCCCTGAGATGGCAATAGGAAGAAACCTTGAGAGGAATCAGACTCAATCAGGGAACCCATCCTCATCTGGGTGATAACGGACAGAAATTATATAACATTGTGTGTGTTGTGAAGCTGATAGTTCAATATAACAGAAGTTCTTTAAATTAACATGAAGTCCAATTCAGCACAGGGATGAGTTAGCAGGTGCAGATGGCAGATGGGGGTCTGGATCACTGGGAGCTCAGGAGCAGCATGTGTAGCTCCAACCATCATAAAGCAGAATCCAGCTGGAGCAGGTCCTTCTCTGGATGCCTCAGRRWCHWMRCAGRRTTGGYCTYKGTCTACTGAAGCTGGCACAATCTCCAGATGCCTCGGGATGGGTAGAAGAATACAGAACATATGGCGAGAATTACCGTAGTTGCCATTTGGGATAGATGTACTGGAGTATGAGGTTATGGGATTAATTACATGTATGCCAGATTAAAGAGATGTGTCTTGAGTCTACTTTTAAACTGAGAAACTGTGTCTGAGCCACGAACACTGTCAGAAAGGCTATTCCAAAGCTTTGGAGCTAAATATGAAAAAGCACTACCTCCTTTTATAGATTTTGAAATTCTGGGAACTACCAGAAGTCCGGAGTTTTSTGATCTTAAGGARCKTGGTGGATTGTAGCGTATCAGAAGACTGGTTAGGTATGTGGGAGCTACACCATTTAAAGCCTTGTATGTAAGTAATAGTATTTTGTAATTAATTCTAAACTGAACAGGTAGCCAGTGCAGGGATGATAATATTGGGGTTATATGATCATATTTTCTGGATCTAGTGAGAACCCTGGCAGATGCATTTTGGACTAACTGACGCTTGTTTTTTTAATTTTTCCCCGATTTTCTCCCTAATTTAGTCGTGTCCAATTCCTCCTCATCACTAGGGGGCGCTCCCACATTAAGGCTACTGCTACTATTCAGTCGGGAGGGCCGAAGACTAATACGTGTTTCCTCTGAATCACGTGACGCCAGCCAACCGCATCTTTTCGTACTGCTTGCTCACGCACCGTAACACACTCGGAGGACAGCGCTATCCGCTCCTTCCGCTTGCGTGAGCTCACAGACGCCCCTGATTGGCTGTAGAGCCGCGATTAATATGAGAGCACCAAGTACCTCTCATCCCTCCCCTCTGAGAGAGCTCGGCCAATCAGCTCTCTCTAGACCTCCGGCTGCGAGAGGTTACAGCATCACCCRGGAATCGAACTCGCCATCTCCGGACGATAGGGCGAGCACTTTACCACTGCGCCACTCGGAGGCCTGAAGCTTGTTTATTGAGGATGCGGGACAACCACCTAGTAATGCATTACAATAGTCCAGTCATGAATGCATGAACTAGCTTTTCTGCATCAGATACAGATAAAACATTCCTAAGCTTGGCAATATTTCTAAGGTGGAAAAAGGCTGTTTTTTGTGATATTGGAAATATGATTTTCAAAGGACAAGTTACTGTCTAATATTACGTCTTTTACTGTCGAGCTCGTAGTAACAGTACATCCTTCTAAACGCAGGCTGAATTGTGAGAGCTGTTGTGTACTGGTTTTTGGGCCAATAAGTAATATCTGTCTTATCTGAAAGATATTTTGCTTCCAAAGAAACAGACCTTCTTGTATTTTTATCCTAAGGAATTCTGGATAGGACTTTTTGGCTCTCATTTTCAGTTTCAGAGGAGTGTTTTTTTTTTCATTAAATCAGAGTTCACAGTGACCTATGAATCATTCAAGCATTAAAAAAAAAAATCTAACTTAAGGCATAAACCAGTGAGAAACAGGTGCAGATGATGACAGCTGATCAGGTGATTAGTATACCGCTGATTCTGAATGCTGAGTGGTTGGAACAGACGAGGGGAAATGAGGTCGCTGCTGAGGTTCATACATAAACAACTCATTTTCAAAACTATAACTTTAGCCCTTTTGCAGCCTGTCATTTCTTTGATTTAATCATTTAATTGAATTAAGTTGAATTAAATTTAATGTAAAGAAATGAGGCGTGGCTGAGTTTGGAACAGTACTGTATATAATGTGAATAAATGTGATGTCATTAGTTTTCAATATGTACGTTGCCATTCCTAAGGAGATTAATATAATGCATTTAATCTTATTGTAGATTCCTGGGTTTTCCTGGAAACCAGAAATGGGCGAGTGTGTTGAAGTTACCAAAAGAAGTCATATTCTCCAGCACGCTCAGTAAAACCGAACAGCTGTTTTATTTACAGTACTGTGCAAAAGTCTTGGGAACATCCAAACAAAAGCCATATGCCATGGTGCTTTTGAAAACATTCCTACATTAAAAAAGAAAGTTCTATAAAAAGCACTAAGTAATAACATAAACAATAAACGGTCAAATTTGGTGTAGAAACTCTTTGCTTGAACATAAGCGGTAGTGTTCGATACAGATGCGTGCGGTATTCTAAGTAAAACAGCTGTTATGTTTTACAGTACTAACAAACCCTTTAACTCATAAACCCCATAGTGCAGAAAATTAATGCCAGCTCCATGCATTAGTTTTTTTTCCCCCACTCCTCTGAGGCACAGTTTCTGATGGGTCGTCTTGCTTGTCCAGTTCCGTTACTGTTTATTTCCCTATACTTGTCACAGTTCCCTTTTAGCTGATCAGTTTCTCTTTCTAAGGAATCTCACTATTTGTTGCAATGTTAATATACTGTTCATTATATACTCGCCATTTTATGCTCTTCATATCACCCCACTGCTATTATTTTAAACCCTCTATTTTTACTTTAATGTACAAATCTCATGCAAACGTTTAATACGCACCTCTTTTTAAATCAAGCTGACTGATTCAACTTTAACAGTCAACTCTGCTACAAGTTTTGGATCTTATCTGAATTATTACTCAATTTGGTCTCTAGTGTGACTAAACAGCCTGAGGGAAGATGTATAGCAATTACAAATCTTAACAGGTTTGAACATCTGTGAAAATTATATCCTTCCCCAAGGACGAGTTCCACGGATCACCTTGATTATGATGATGAAAATGAATTCGAAAATGAATATGAATCACCTGGAAAAAAAATAATAAAAACCAGATTGGAGTTCACCTCGGGACTTTCTGAGTAGGAGAGCAGATGATGAAGGTGTACACTGTAGAATTATACCCTGTTCTACAGAAGTAATTTGTACAATGTAATTTACTGCATTTACTGTAAGGCCTGTCATTATAGCACAGTGTTGTTAAATTCTCAATGCTGATTGGTCAGAAGCTGATGATTAATTATCTGTAATGTTCCAGCTGAAATTCAAGTGACAGGTTTATAATAATGGATTTGCTTTTAACACGATTCTGTGCTTATTGATACAGGAAAATGAATGGCAAATAAGCTACACGAGCTAAATCTGATTATATTTTATTATAAAAATAAGCAACTTGATATTATGAAGAGGTTTAAGGAAACTTTTATGTTTTATAATATTTTATATTATAATAAATTCGCTTTTTTGAGAATATCACCTATGTTTTTTTGTTTTTAATTAAGCAGCACAGTGACGTACTGGTTAGCACTGTGGTCTCCCACCTCCAGTGTCAGGGGTTTGGAAAATGTTCACCCCATGCTGTGTGAGTTTCTTCAAGGACCCTGATTAGTATCAAAGGCTCACCTGTCAAGACCAATCCCATGGAAAAGGCAATGTAGGACACACAACAAAAAAGTGGCAACGATTATACGAAAGGTACCAGAACACCCAGTGCATCACAGCCCTCCCTCACTGTAAAACAATGCTGAAGTTCTCCAAAACATGTAATAATCTCTTTTGAACAGTTGATATTGAGATGTATCTGCTACTTATGCTCTGTAAATCCTTCATAACGGCTTTAATCTGAGGTGCTGTTTGTTACTTGGTGTTTTCTAAGGCTGGCAGGTTTTGGTCTTGCTTTCCTGGGCTGGTCTTCATGAGAGCCAGTTTCATCATGGTGCTTGATGGGTTACTATACACTTGACGCAATACTGTTCTTGCAAGAACTATTCCAGAACAGCTGACCTTCATGTCGTAAAATAATGTCTGTTGTTTTTACTCAATTACCATTTGTGTTATTTCATCGATTACAGAATTGTTCTATAATGTAGAAAAAATAAATTGAAACTTGTGTCCAAAATGTTTATAGTCGTCCCGGTGGCAAAAGGGGGACCTAGACAATCCTGGGCATAATGTTTTTCTGTTTTAAGTAATTGGTGTATACCTACAGTATATAAACTCTAACTCTTCCAATCTTCTCAAGTTACTGTCACGGGCATTTTTGAAATACACATATTTGTGACTCACAAGATGATTGTGACATAAGAAACACAGTCCTGATTTCATTGAGCTGAATGAAATCCAGTCTTCTAGATCTACAGCTATATCTCCAAACATGGCAGCTAGCATGTAGCGGTACGTCTTGATTGTTTATAACACGATGTCCTCAAGCCATGATGGAACCCCATCCACCACCTTTATTGTTTTCACTTTTGTTTTCACTTGAATATTCAATCACATGTGTTCATGAGAAATTCTGTAAGAACCCATGTTCACGGGGCTTTGGAGACTGACTAAGATCCAAAGACAGAAAAGAAAAAAAAAATCGATATGAAATGTTTTATTTAAGATCTTCCACATTTTCAACACTGGTTAAGATTTTATAAGTCCTGTAGTGAGTAACAGGATGTGATTGAAGACGGGATAAAAAAAAGTGTATTGCTTATTAGAGACAAAATCCAATAATTTTACTCCATGTCCGTGGCAAGGGATAAAATAATAACGAGCTGGAAAACAGGCAGAAACAAGAAAAGCAAAACTAGTACTTCATGACATGAATGCATGATAACTACCGTATACATGGAGAAACTAATCAGGGCTTAACGAAGAACACCTGGACACGGTCGCGTAACAGACCAATGATGACTGGACAGGGGGCCAAGACACAACTAGAACCCAAACAAAAGTGCATGTCATAACAAACAAAAGCAGATGGAGCGCAGTCGAAACAAAGCATGCAGTGCTCGTCACGCTCGGGCTGCGATGCCGGGTTTGTCACGCTGAGAACCGCGCTGCGTGCTTAGAGAAGGAATTCGTGACAGAGCGTGGGTCAGGGATAGGGGCGTAGCCAAGAATTCATTTCAAGGGAAGATTAAAGAATGGGCTGAATAAAATCGCTGCATGGTTTGGAAAACCACATAGGATAATTGTGACGTGCTCATGCATGTTTGTGGGGCTCACAAAGATTAGCAGAAGTGGTGTTTCAGAATTTGTCTTTAATTATTATTACGCAGTAAATGAGCCGAATATAATGTCTTAGGCATTGCTGGGGTAAACAGTTTCCTTTCACTCACAGGGCATGAAAATTTTAGGGAATCTAAAAAATTTTGGTTTGAACACAATATGGTAAAATTCCCGTCATGCTCAGCAGAGCGTCGCTTTTTTATCTTCCTAAAGGGCTCTATGAACATGCATGAAATGTGCCATGCCATTATGTGCAGCGATCGTGTCTCAATATTAAAAGTAAGAAAAACTTTCTGATTGTGCATGTTTTTCTTCACACTATAATTCCCTGTCTTGACGATGCCATGTACTGTAGCAGAGAGAGGGCCGTCAGAACGCTTCAGCTTGGTGCAGCACATCTAGACGTAGCCAGACGGTTTGGACTTGCCAGGAATACCATTTCCAGGCCACGGAACAGATTCCGAACAACTGGTTCCAATGCTGATCGCACTAGGCCTCGAAGGCCAAGAGTGACAATGCCAAGACGAGGCGTCATTTGAGGAATCGTACAGAAAATGCTGCTGGTATTCCAGGGTTGCACATAATACGTCGTCAGCTTATTCACTGCCGTTTGGCTGCAGCTTGAACTTGAAGGTTGTGTGATTTTTTTTTATTTTTTATTTCTGGGACACAGACTTTCTTATTCGCTTGACAGAAATGACTGTATATTTGGCAGAATTTTATATGTGCAATGAATATATTATTGTATATCTAATTTACTTCGTTTTGTGAACTGGACACCAGATTCCATATTTTGTCCTCATCGCTTTTTTATCAGTTCCTGTGCACACCTCCTCTTCTTGTAGTGTTTTTAATGAATGTTTTATAAGCAAAATAATATTTCAGTTTGGCCATGGAGTGAAAAAGTGACCTTGGTTATGTTTTTTTTTTTTTTCATTTCATTTTGTCTTATGTAACATTATTTTACACTTTTGTGGCTGACCAGTTAGTGCATTTATAGCTATAGCTGGCTAGAAGTACAGTACCTTTTACACAGGAAACATAAAAAAAAAAAAAAAGTATATTCCCGATTAATTAATCTCTTTTCTCAATATAGTTGCCAAAAACCATTAATAAACTATGGGAATTGGCAAAGACAATAAAGATGCATTCATTGACTATTTATGAACATCATTGGTGCACATTTACTGCACAAACCATGTGATTTGACATGTATATATATATAATTAACTGCACTGTACATTTTAGGGATAGCCACCCACAAATTTGCATCTGGAACTGCCATAATGTGTTTTTTTTATGGAGTTCAGTGCTGAAATCCATCCCGCAGGTATACCTCTGGGTTCGGCTATAAGGTGACTGCGAATCTGGCCATGTAAATGAATACAAGTAAAAACACACTAATTCATGCGCACGAACACCTTGGGAGAACGACTTCTGGCAAGTACGTACTTCACAGAAAGACCAATGGGTTAACGTTCCCAGAAAAGTCAAGTCGAAACTCCATGAGTCAAATTTCTTAAGTCAGCAAAATCGAGTGTTCCCAAACGTCTGGGGTTCCAGCTGCCAAGAAGAAAAAAAAAGGATTAAATAACAGTCAAGTCAGCCAAGTGAACAGTTCACAACTGGATGGATATATAGTGAATTTTTAACCGTGTGAAACTTCTTGGTCATTTGAAATTCATATATCGCAGGACTGCGAGTGCTTAAATGATCACACGGCCTGCCGGATCTGTGAATGACAGGTGTGGGGCTACTGAAGTGTGGCTGAGTGAGCTTTTTCAGGAAATGATTGACAGAAGCACTGACATGCTAGATTTAAAAAAACGGAATCTTGTGGGGGAGAACTTTACCATTTCTCTTTTTTGAGTAAAAAAAAAAATAAAAAATATCAGCAACATTCTGCATCAGATAGAGCTATATTTTTTTTCTTCTCTCTCACTCTCTTATGTTTTAATTTCTTTCAAAAGATAAATCGTCAGTATTGAGGGCTTATGGTTTTCTGTTTATTTCCCACTATCGGACAAGCGGCAGGTGTTTTTAGCTAATTAATTTTAAGACAAGGATAAACGAGAAGTTGAGGACAGAGTGACCGCTTATATGGGTGTTCAGGTCAAACCGGGACTTTTGATTGCGCAGAATAACAGTTATTAACAATTATAAGAGTTAAAAACTGCCCTAATTTCTCTATGTTATCCCCTGCTACACTAATGCACTTATCCCAGTCCAAGTTTTCTCAGTAAGCTGGAGCCATGATCGAACTGCCTGCTTCATGTCTGAAACTCTGGCCTCCCAGGAACTCCTTTAATGGACCAAACATGTGGAAATGCCTTGGACGGTATGGAAGCTGTATGGCAAATGTGTCAACAATTACCAGCTGAGTTATTGTAATGCACAAGTGGTGTTGGTGAATGATTGCATGTACAATTCCCAATGATGTGTCAAGTTGGAGACAAGTTATCCATTAATTTTTCGAGGTTGACGTTCACGGGAACAACCGCAGGGGGGCTCCAAGCTACCTCAGCTCATTCTAGGACGTACAACCTTCTTTAAAGCATTTTAAGCATTCAAATATTTTACTGCAGCTAAGAGTCGCCTTAATTCACCAAAAGCTTCATCTCAAGTCCCAGTTTGACTTTAACGCCCCTCGTATTAACAGTTTAAAATGCGTAATTTGCAATTCGATTCAATTCATGTACCTCCTCTATAACTGCTATACAGTTAAGAGTTTAAACGCTTTAGGCTTAAGTTGACTTTGTCTTTGGTCACTTAGCCAAGGTCACCCACAGTTCACTGACAAAGAACTGAACTTTTTGAATCCCTGGAAAATTACTGTAGTATAAGTGGAACAGAAGACTTTAAGATGCGCTGTTATAGGGGACCAAAAACAACAACTAGAGAGTGTGAAGAGTAACTCTGCTCCATGTCTGGTCGTGTCACACCAGTACACCATTGATTATTTTCCTGAAGCATGCCATGTCATCTTTTATTCCTTTTGTAGTTGTTAGTCGTATGGTAGAGCTTCATAGGGATACAGCAGTATGAAAAATTTACTACATCTACGAAATGGTTAGACCTTCGACTGGATTGAAGGGAGCCGAAGGTGATGACCCTGATAGGAAAGCTAGCTCTGATGGAAAAAGATGAAATATCAAATACGGAAGATTTTTATTCGATACACACACACACACAAATTTATTATATACAATAAGTCTCAACATTGTATGGTGGGTTTCCTCCGGGTACTCCGGTTTCCTCCCACAGTCCAAAGACATGTAGGTTAGGCTAATTGGCGTTCCCAAATTGCCTGTAGTGTGTGTGTGTCTGTGCCCTGCGATGGATTGGTGTACCCTGCCATGTGTCCTAAGTCTCCTGAGATAGGCTCCAGGCCCCCCGTGACCCTGAATACAGGATTAAGTGGTATAGATGATGAGTGAGAGTGAGTACTCATTGGGCTGTGTGTGTGTGTGTGTGTGTGTGTGGTTGTGTGTGGGCACACTCATAGCTTAATGATAAGCACAATAAAATTTCATATTAGTGAAGCGCTCAGTTCCTGGTACATGCTCAGAGTGATTTAGGATAAGTCAAGGCTCTTCTTAGCCAAGAATAACTGTCCTTGCAGGATCCCGAGAACAGATGTGCAGCCAAGGACATCTAGTGCCGGCATTTTTCAAAATAGTTGTAAAGTAAGTACCTGTGTGATTTGTCTACTTGGCTTTTGCCACGACTCAGATATAATTCATGTGTCTGTGTGTTAAGCGGTCAAAGGTCATACACTTCCCAGTGAAGATGTTTTAGTGGGTAAAGATGCAGCAAAGCAAAGAGAAACTTGCACGTTATCTCCAATAGAGGCATCTATTCTGTGTGGTTAGATCTTTCCAACCTTGGCTAGTTTCTGCCTCGGGCTGTCCGGCAAACATCTCTGTCAGCCAATCTCTCACTCACACTTTACCTGTCAGATAGCTGGCAAGTGCACATTTGTCATCTTGCCAAGATTCCTCCCCCTCCATATCTCTTCCTTTGTTCATCCACTCCCTCTCTTCGGCACTACCACTATCCCTGGCAGTGAATTATAGTTCAATTAACCTTTTTTTTCTTTTTTCTGCCGGTGCCCGCTGCTACTGACAACCACAGCATGAAACAAGACTGACATTCACTTCGTTTCTCTCCACTATTATTTATTTATT
This sequence comes from Clarias batrachus, assembly GCA_003987875.1. Lineage (NCBI taxonomy): Eukaryota > Metazoa > Chordata > Actinopteri > Siluriformes > Clariidae > Clarias > Clarias batrachus. The sequence goes on along the minus strand of QMIH01000655.1, from coordinate 1,507 downwards.
TATTATTGGATCACATCAAATAAATGAGGTTATTGAACCACTGCACCATAGGCAGCAAAAAAGTCAGTTTCAGATATGTAGGTTTCCATATCCATTGTTCCTGTAGAATCCATATTGATAGAAAATCGACAGGAAATGTGGCTCAAACAGCTGCAGTTAACCTCTCTAATGTTCCCCCATAGTCGTGATCTATAGCATACGGCATACATGGCTTGGTTTTTCCTGTACACATCCACTAAAATATCAGTTTAGAAACAATCCTTTGTTCTTGACTGTATGATCGTTGTACGGATGGTTAGCTTTGCTAAGTCAGTTCAAATACAAGTAAAGTATCAATGATTGGAAATCCAAGTGGAAGTCCACATGCAGTGCCAGAGAGAGTACAGATTGATATATGGGTCATTCTATTAAAATGGTGGAAAGCGCTGCCACTTAGTTTTGCTGATGCCAAAATCATTTAAATGAACATAACAGAAACATCACTTGTATATCTTCAGAAAAAAAGCCTTGAAAGTACATACTTTCTTGAAATACATTTTCTTACTTTGATGGTCAATATTTAAATGTAGCATTTTGTTTTTTTCAAGTCCAAGTTCAAAGAAATAGCCTGTTACTATGATCATACATCAAAGTGGAATCATATAGTTTTCATCGAAAGATATTTTTTAATTAAAAAAACCCGATTCACAATGACATCAATATGATGTTAAACACTAAAATCTTGAAACAGTAATTGGTTATTATAATGAATAATATTAAATAAATATCAGTCACGCCAAACTATATCATTGGTGTCACAGTTGCACAAAAATAATTTCATTTTGAAATATATTTGACAATTTGACATTGTTCCTGCGTCAGAGGTCACTAGATGAAGAAAACTGGACAAATGCAAAAGGCATGTCAGATGTAATTTTTCAGTTGTTTAGATTTAAAAAAACAAATAAAATTAAAATTTCATTTCTTTATTTTTCAATTTTATGCGAAGCTTTCAAGTCCATCATTGGTGTTAAATCATCTAATAATTATTTGATCTGAAAACTTCTTACACATTTTGTAAATAGATTTTTCTCATTGGTGTTACCCGCAGTAGAAGTAACATTAAATGTATAAAGTTATTAAATGTATAAAAATGCATTAAGCTCCATATTTTCTGCATTTATACATTTTAAAAATAAGTTATTGTTATTAAAGAAGTTCTTTAAAAGAAATACATGTTAGGGCATTTTTATGACCCAAATTCTACCTATGCTCATATTCTACAATAGTTTTAAAGGGGGTAGTACGGTGGCCGTGAAGTGCAAAACATATTAACAAAATGAAAACGAAATAACAAATTAAGAACCACAATAACAAAACCAAAACCAAAATAACAAAACCCCCAAAAAATAATAAAACATTCAAAAACAAAATAACAAAGCCGAAATCAAAATAACAAATTCAAAAACAAAATATCAAAACCCAAAACAAAATAACAAAACCCAAAACTAATTTGTTATTTTGTTTT